>VXAY01001706.1:1031378-1170669 GCA_013399855.1 Oxyruncus cristatus
AAAAAAAAAAAAAAAAAATTAAACTGCTCATTTCCCTTTTCAAAATGTGGAAGATCAGAAAAAACCCCCCAAAACCTCCATAGCCGCAAGGGCTTTTAAAACTTGTTATAAAAAAAAGTCAGTTCTCAAGAAACCATGGATTTATGGGACATTAGAAGAAAATCCTTCAAGATGATGTCCAAATAGCAAAAAAGATTTTTCTATCAAATTTTTAAACCAATTGTTAAAAGTTATAGACCCCAAATACTTGCAGTTTGGGTTGCTTATTAAATTCTCCAGAGTAATTCCAACAGTTTGTGGAAAGGCTGAAGTGTTTTATTAAATTCTGTAGGAGTTTACAGTTAGGGAATTTAAGGGATTAATTAGCAATAATCCTCACTAGTATCTGTGTAATATTCAAGCCTGCAGAATTGAAAATGACCATAATTCATTCCTGTCACCCCTAGCCTTCACCAATCTAATTTCCAGTACCTTCTCATCCTTACACAAACCCAGGAGACCTATGAAATACTGCTCAGCATTTACAAAACCTTACCTTGTTTAGCCTTGAAATGCTGTCAGTCAGCTGCAGTTCTAAATTCCCTCTTGTTTCAAAGCCATTTTTATGAGTTAGTGCTGGATGTTGTTTGGAGCCATAACTGTGGTACAAAAGATCAGATAGTAGACAAGGAACTGTTGATTTAAAATAAGAATATTTTCCCTAAATATACTTACAACATGCTCAAGTTTGTTCAGAGCTGTACTGTGTCTGAAGGGTGAAAGGGCTGGGGAGTAGCTGAAGTGAAAGCAAATTTCTCTGTAGGTTTGTAATAGCAAGTTTTAATCTCCTGCATTAGTAACAAAGCAAAACAAACCCTACTTGTCCCTACTAGGCTGCTCTGTGATTTGAGAGAGTTGCTTTTACTGCTGCAACCACAGGATTATCAGTAATGCCTGGTATGAAATGCATTAATTGAGTTCTCTGCTCTGGCTTCAAGCCTTGCCTGGGGTCACATTTCAGCCCTGTTGGCCCATCCTTGTGGCATGTCACTTGATTCTCCTGGCTTAGCACTGTTTCTGTGAGATGTTATGAGTATCAGTGCTCTGCATATAAAGAATAAGCTGAAAGTCTCCATCCACCTGAAAAGGTGTGTTTTAGGGGTAGTCTGAGCTCCAGAAAGCTATCCAATTAGGCACTTGCCTGGCAAACAGTTCTGTTTTGTATTCGGTGTCTCTAAAACATCTGCAAGGAAGCTGAGGAAACTAGAAGAAAATAGCAGTAGATACTAAAAAAAAACCAATATGGATTTGGAAAATAAGAGGATTAAAAATAAAACAATCTGTGTCAACCAGCAACAAGGGAATACTTTATTGACTAGCACAGTTAATTACAGTGACTTCATGTGTTTCAGATAATGGAAAATAGCTTATTTCTAAGTATAATATCTTTTTTCATGAGGTTGATTTTTCTCTATGATATGTATGCACTTCTGTATTTTTAACAACAAAAGCTCAAAACGGGATATTTTAAGAAGACATTACAATAGCTTGCATATATAGCTTGATGCAGATATTAAGGAGGCTCTGGCTTTAATTATATGTAGTAGTTCATTAACCATTAGTATCCTTTGAGTTTTCCTGTAATTTATTAGAAGTTTTGGATCATATTCAAGCTGTAAAAAGAGTTGGTTTTATTGTGATTGTGATTGTCTTTATTCTTCCAGCACATTCCCACAGAGATGTTTCCTGGGGAAGATGACATTCGTGTTCTGTTGGTTGGTGAGCTGGTCTGTTACTATGTGCCTTGTCAAGCAAAACTAGAACTGTTTGTAGTGGAAACAGGAGAAGAGGACTTACTGGTTTTAGACAACCAGTGTGGTTTATGGTTAAATAGGATATACAGATGAGTGTTTGTGTGCTCTACAATTATCATAGATCCTTAGAATCATAGACCTTAAAGATTGCCTCATTTCAACCCCCCTGCCATGAGCAGGGACACTTTCCACTAGACCAGGTTGCTTAGAGTCCAGGATGCTCCAGGGATGTGGCATCTACAACCTCTCTGGGCAACCAATTCCAGTGCCTCACCACCCTCACAGTAAAGAATTTCTTCCTAGGAGGAGACTTTCAGTTTAAAGTCATTCTGCCTTGTCCCATCACTAAATGCCCTTGTGAAATGCCACTCTCCATCCTTCTTGGAAGCCCCCTTTACGTACTGGAAGGTGTCTTATCCTACTTTTGAATGGGCTGGACTCTCTTATACCATCTGTGCTTTTGTGAACCACTCCATCAGCTGCTTTGGTTTCAAAAAGGTAGGGCTGCAACTTCATGAAAGTAAGCAAAGGATAATGTTTAGGTTTACAGTTCCTACAAAATAATGATATTCTGTATGAAGCTGTTATGTTTCTCTACCTTGCTATGTATTAAAGTTCAGAACTGACTGTTGGATGAGAACTGAGCAACAGTTTCCTGTAGAGGAAATGGTTCAAATCATTCTTGGCAGCTGACATTGCTGGGAGAGATAAAGTTACAGTCAGCATTAAGCATTGTGTTTGGTGACTAGTGAAGAATAATTGCTGATGACTGATAGGAGGCAAACTCTGCACTTTGGAAAAATAAATTGCAAGTGGTGTTTGAAAGGAACATTTCCTTCTTGTTAGAGGGAAAAATGATCTATCATTTTTGTGATGTGTTTCTTTTGGTTGTTTATTCCGTCTTCAAAGTGCAAATCCCTGCTTTGGTAGTGATACTGGTCTTCTGAATCAAGGAGATGGTTAGCACTTGAGTCCTGTGCATTGATTTAATTTGAGAGTAAGAAAGCCTACCAGCAAAGGTTCCATCTCCTTGACACAATCCTTAAAAAAAGAGAAGTGCTAAACCCAAAATATCTTGTGATTGCTTTTGTTATCCCAGGTTTTCAAAATGTTTAGCATTTGGAAGTTTTGATGAGCTTAATGCATTAGATCTCTTTTATGCTTTTACCATATTTTAAAACACGTTTTTTAAAAAAAGCTCAAATTACCACTTGCTTTAATATTGTCTTCCCTAGACTGGCAGATTAGTGAACAAATAAAAAAATTACTGATAAAATCATGAGAACTTATGCCACTTCCATTCCAAGATGAACCATGACAGTACAGAGTACATTTGTCTGTAGAAGTACAGATGGGATCTTAGGATCATAGAATATTTTTCTCAAATAATTCCTTGCCTTCAGGTCCTAGACCTGACAATGGTGATTCACGTTCCAGAATTTATGGATGAAGAAAGGAATAGCAAACGCCTTTGGTCATCTTTAAAAGCAGCCTGCCTTATCTTTGTTTGGAGCAGACCCTTGTAAGACTGCAGCTTATATCCCAGATAAAGATTCAGAGACATAAACTTGAGTGGGAATGATGACATTTGATAACACCTTTATCATCTCAGTTTCTCAAATGCCATATTCTGTGGCCTATAAATAGCTACTCGTGATCTGCTGTATTATTTTACTAAACTAAAATAGTTTCTTGCAGCCATCCAAGGGACTTTTTCATGCTTGCCAGGAAAAGTCAAAGAGCTCTTCCTTGTGTACTTATGGAGTGCTTCCTACCCGGGTGTACAAGTGCCATTAAAGTTCTAAAGCACCTGCCAGTGCATAAACACGGCTACATGTGCATTTCATTCACCAAAGAACACACCAGTAATTCCCTCCTTGGTACTGCATGTAATGGTACAAAAGCTCACTTGGAGACTTGTCACTGAAAATTCAACAAGGGTCCTGAAAATAATTTGGATTTTGGGTTACTGAACTGTGAATCTAAGGATAATGAAATGCCAACGCATCCAAAGAACTAACAAATATATAGTACAAATCTGGCACACTTCAAGAGATAAAAAAAAAAGCATTCATTCTCTACAGCCACTTCCTCTTGCTCTTTGAAGAACATCATCTCCTCTCTGACCATACCCATGCCTAATCCAGTGTCTTGTCTCTAGCAGTGGTCAGTGCCAGATGTTTCAGACATTGTGCCTTGTTTATTATTAGTCAATCACCATCAAAGCATTCAATCCCTCCAATATCTTGAGCTTGAACGAACTCCAGTTATTTCAAGATTGCTGACGGAAGACAAGAGGAAGGAGCTGTTTCAACAGGTGACATGCACTAATTGCCGGGGTTGGAACCTTCTCTGATCCTGAATTGGCAATATGAAAGGCATGCCCTAGGATGGCTGTTCTGACAGAGTAATTGAATATTCAAAGGACCCAGCAGAGTCTTGACTGCACTTTGGTTGTATTTCTTTGGCTCCCTAATAGGTCAGCCTCAGGCAAAAGTCCTAATGCGCTGGAGTAACAGAGTGGAAAGTGGGTTTTAATGTTTTGTGTTACATTCTGAATCTGTAGTTTGCTTTTCCTGTTGTCCATCTTGTATAGTTGCCTTACTTTTGAGGGAGAAGAGCTGATCTAACTTCAGGACTGGGTGTTCAGTATCCCACAGAGCATGTATTCTACTGACTGGGAAAGCAGGTCCACCCCAGTAGTTCATTTTATCCCAGAGTGCTTCCTTGAACAAGTGAGATAAGATATTAAATTAAACAGTGCTCTTTCCTGATGTGAGGCAGCCCTGTCACTTACTCTAATTATTCGGGCTGTGTCTCAGCCTTTTCCTTACGAGCAAATGCTGCCCTGAGGACCTGGAATTTAATATGCTGATTTGAGTAAATATTTATTTGGCACAGACCTCGAGGCACTGCAGCAACAGAACTGCTAAATAAGAACTACAGGCTAAAATTTAGAGAAATCAAAGAACCCTACCCTCGCAGTGGCAACTTGGATGCTGAAGCTAAATTACTGCGTGTTGGTTATCTCTAAGAACAGTGATTATACTTGTTTTAGACACCTTGGAATTTGCTCAGACAAGTGTTCTTTCACAGAACTCCTGAGCTAGGTTTCAGTGTTGGTGTGGAAGCAGAGTTACTGCCAGTAAAAGCTCTGGATATAGCTCGTACTATTTTGGAGAGTAAGAGCAAGTTGCTGGATATGGCTTCAGAGACGGAGAAGAAACACCAGGAGCATTTTACTTAATGGGGAAAATACACCCTACAGGTGTGTCTACAAGGACAGCTAGAGTTGACGTGGGAATGATTCTGAGCAAGCCACGTGAATTCTCTCAAACCACATGTGTTTCCCTGTGTGCATTGTCATGTCTTGGAGGGCAGGATGGTGAGCGTGAGGAAGCAGGAATGAATGGTAACTCATACCAAGCTGGGTCCTCAGTGTAGCCAAGACGTTGAGAGTCTGGAGAGAACGTCTTTGGCTGCCAGGAAGGCAAGGGTACTGGAACATGTGATAAACAAAGAGAAACTGAGGGAGCTGGTCTGTTCATCTAAAAGTAAAGAATAAGGAGAGTGGGATCCAATTACTGTTTTATATTAACTAAAGGTATAGATGAAATGGAACCAGTCTTCCCCCCGAAAGGTACAAGAGGGGACAAAAATGCACCAGTGAAAGAACCAGAGGGAACAACAACAAAAAAATCATAGCATGTGAAATTCCAATTGCATGGAATGAAAAAGATTTTTCATTGTGAAAGTTAAGCATTGGCATAGTTTGCTCAGAGAGGTTGTGGAGGCCCCACTCCATGGCATATTCAGACCTGGACAAGGCCTTGGGAAACCTGGACTTTGAACAGAAGGCTGGACTAGATGACTTGTAGAGGTACCAACCTGAGTTATTCTGTGATTATGAGCCACCAAGAGAATAGTCATAATTTAAAAAAAACAAACAAAAAAATGAGTCTCAGGTTCCCCTTTAGGAATTCATCCAGGGATTACTTGCTTCTCTTAATGCTTTTGCCTTTTCTCTCTACTCTGCCCCTTAGGAAAAGAGTCTACTAGCAACCATCCCACAATGCCCTGTCTCTGTCTTCCTCTACAGGTTCCATTTCCTCTGGATCTTTAGTTAATGTAAACCGGTAATTAGATCCCACTTTTCTTATTCCTTATTTCTCCTAGATGAACAGACTAGTCCTCAATTTCTCATTATTTATCATATCCTCTACAGAGGAAGAGGCAGATAGGGACAGGACATTGTGTAGTGACTGCTGACAGGCTTGTGTTGGTGGCCAGTAGTGGGAAGGGAACTTCTAAACCAATTGCAGAAAGAACTGTGGGGTTGAAGGGGTCTGTGGCTGACACTGACATGGGACATACTGTAGTGTTCCCTCCACAGATCTCTCCAGATCAGCAACACCGTGGTTTCCCCTCATGCCTGAGTGTGGCAAAGTCAGAATTGTTTGGAAATTTCCATGGCAACCTGACAGCAATCAGCCCTTCTAACTCAAGTGTAATTTTAATGAGACTTTGTTCTTGTCAACAACTTTCTAACTGTGGATAACATAATCCTCTAAGGAACAAGGAGAGTTTTCGTTCTGCATACTGTTTTCCTTCTGAAAAGATTGAAACTTTGTAAATCCAAAGAGAAAGCAAAGCTTTAGTGTTGAGGGCCTAGAACAGAAGGTGCAGCCAGAAGAATTTAAATGGTATATTGTGAAAAAGGAGATCAAAGATGTGACTGGTGTGCCAGGATGGAATGTGGCTCTGCATCTGGGCCTTTCTTGCCCATGATCTTAATTTTATGGGAAAAGTGAGGTTGGAAGGGATTTCAGTTCTCTGGTTTAATCTCCTGCTCTAGAATGTCAGCCCAGGTTGCTCAGGGTTTTATCCAGCGTCTTGAAAACCCCCAAGAATGTAAATTGCGCAGCTTCTCTGGGCAACCTGCTCCACTGCTTGACTGCCCTCAGTGAAGATGCTGCTCCATATATGTGGTCTGAAACTCTCTTCTCATACTGTGCCATTGTGAATAAGTTGTATGATGGGACTAAGAGTTTGGAGTATTCAAATATTGCTTCCAATAAGGATTTGTAACATGGTTGAAGGTCAAATCATCAAACCTCCCTAGTCTCCCATTCATTGTGTCTCTTCTTGGCACATATGTGAGAAGAGTAATAAAATCTGTGTCCCTCATTGGTTAGTTTGTGTTTGTTAGGCTGTATTGGTGTAAATCACCTCAGTATTAACCACCTTTCACTAATGATGTTTTTTGTCGTGATTTTTGCAGGTTACATATCAGAGGTACTAAAGAACTACACTGACCATGCCTGTGATGGAGAATACGTCTCCCTGAGATGTCCTCACAGAACCACCATCAGCATCCAGTCTTCTTTTTATGGCCGAATTGTACCAAGCCATCAGATGTGTCCTTCTCGCTATCCCCACTCCTATGCAACTTTAATTAAAGAAGATGTTGCCTGTTCAGTTGGCACTTCCCTTCAGGTATTGAATGTTAAAATGCATCTGTTCATTTCGGACTTTGTCTTTCCTTGGCCAAGCAGCAGCTCTCTGTGCTGGTGCTGCACTGACCTGTATTAAGCAGGGCTACCCAGCACAGGAGCTCTGACATCTCACACAGCTTAGTGGATAATTCATCTTTGTAGTTTAGACAGGACTGACTTAGATTTTGGTGACGAATTTCTTAGTTTTCCTGCATATCTACTCAGTAACAGTTCAGGAATGTGGTTGAAAAAGCATTACACTGCAAGACTACATTATGTTTCATTGAGTTTAAAGATTATTATTTTTATAGTTCTCCTTCCCAATATTAGCTTTTTCAACACATTCAGAAAATGCTGTGGTGTTCTTTTTGCTTCAGATCCCACTTCAAGATGCTTTTACTTTGGTAACTTGAAACCCAGAGAGAATCCTTGGCTCTACTTCATGTGACTCATTTGGCTCTTAGACCATTTAAGTGACCATACATCACTTAAGCTTGTAACATCCCCCCGTAGTTAATCAGCTCTGACCATTTGCGTAGGGAATGTTGTCTCCATGTATCCTCCCAAGAGCACATGTGACATCAGGAAATCAAAGGATTATTTGGAAGGTGCCAGTGTTACTCAACTGTCAGTAGGAACAACTAAAATTAGAAACATGAGTTGGCTGATGTTGTTGAGATGAATGGGGTCTGCTCACGGGTGTTGAAGCAAGCACAAGTCTTTCCAAGTGCGGGATTTGGGACTGCGAAAATTTTTGGGCAAAGATCTCAAGCATCCAGTGTGTTTATGGCTATGAATCAATAATAACTCATAATAAAAATTTATAGCAGAGTAGATTAATGAACCTACAGGGCTAGTGAATAATTTCTTTTATAATCTGGCTAAAGGCCAGACCTTTTCACATCACTTCTCACTCCTGTATCCAGGGTTTTGAAGAGATATTTACAGCATTTTTTTAAACATTGATGTGAGTGCTTTGGCTTCCAAATGTCACTGCTAAGTTCTCAAGAATTTGTGCAAGGTTGGCTGTGGTGTAACCCTTAAGGTGACAGATTTGCAGTTACCTTCCTGTCACTTGCACTGCCCAGCAAATGACTGAGCTGCAGTGTGGGAGGACATGGTGCTTTATCAGTTTTCCCAGATACAGTATTGAAAGTCTGTAATACAACAGACATGAGGCAGTTTTGTTGTTTGGGATGGGAGAACATGGATTGAAAACTTCAGCAGAGACTAGCCTTCCCTCCTTTCTTTTATTGATTTACTGAAAAATTTACTTGCAACGTTTCGTTTACCAGGGTGATTGATGGCTTTGAGCGTCGCCTCAACCCCTGTGGGAGAGTGGCCCGCTTAAGGCATCTGGAACAACTTGAGAACAGGGAAGATATTTCCCTAGGCTTTCCATGGCATGGTTTTATGCATAGGAGGGATTTAAAAGAAATCCTTGCCTGCCTGGCTTGGCTCTTTATGTTCTTAGAGCTGTTACCCATTAGCTTTACCTCCAGTACTTATGCTGCTTACAGTTCCTGCTCTCTGTTTATCTGAGTGAGAATTGCGTTCCCTGTAGGTAGCCTTGCAGCAGAACCCTTGTACAGTACATTTGTTACATGACTGAGACCAAACACTGCTATTAACTGATTTTTGGTGATGCAGATGTGCTGGAAAAGTAGCTAATATTCTCTGTTCTGCCACAAATTTCTTGAGGCACCTTGGGTGAGTTCCTGAGTCTCTTTGGAGCGCTTTTTTGGTGGCCCCAGCTGTGACTTTGATCCCTCGATCTGCTGTGCTTGCACAGGGTAGGATGAGTCCAAATGCCAGAGATGAATCTCATCTTCTTTCTCAGTCCTGGGGGGGGAGAGGCCTCTCTGAAGGCTAAGCCAGGAACTCCACAAGCTGAATGGCAAACTGCCGGCAGCTTGCTGGTAGGAAATGCATGTGTGTAGGAAAATTGGAAAGCTGTAGACAAGGAAATTGTGTGTATTTTTGTCGTTTTGCAACTCAGATATATGGCTGCTACAGGCAGAATCAATTGTGTGTGTATTCTGTTAGTCAGTAATTGAAAAAGTCAGCCAAAGCAAACCTTTCAAAACTAAGTATATAAAATCACTGTGTCTAATCAAAGCCTTGACAGTATAAATTTGCTGCTTCTCCGGGGAGTGACATGGAGGGAGTGTAAGGGGCATTTATGCTGTTCCCTGCAAACACTAGTTGTGAGTGATGATAAATTCTCGTTTAGAAGCTCTTTCCACTGTAAATGTCCAGTTCACATATTGTTTCTATGTTAAAAAGGGAAAAGAAAGAGTTGATTACTCTGAGACAACCACTACTAATCCAGTTTTATGTAGTTGGCTGCCAGGATTCCTTGCTTTTGTCACTTGTTTTTGTTTGAAATGAAATACAGACTACCCGGGAGAGCATGTCCAAGACATTAAGGCAGCGACCCCAAACTACACATTTCTCTTACTCTAACACTATAATGTCAGATTCAGTGGGAGATTTACGAATGCATTAAGAATTTGGGTATTCACAGAATCATCACAGAACCATAGAACAGCTTTGCTTGGAAAGGACTTTAATGATCACCTTGTTTCAACCTCTCTGCCATGGGTAGAGACACCTTCCACTAGACCAGGTTGCTCAAGGCCCCATCCAGCCTGGACTTGAACACTCCCAGGGATGGGGCATCCACAGCTGGGCAACCTGTTTCAGTGCCTCACTGCCCCTGAGTAATGAATTTATTTCTAATATCTAATCTAAACATGTCCTCTTTCAGTTTCAGCCCTTCCCCCTTGTCCTATCACTACATGACCTTGTAGTCCCTCTCCAGCTCTATGGTAGTCCTTTTACGTAGTGGAAGGGGCTCTAAGGTCTCCCTGGAGCCTTCTCTCTGTCCAGCTGAACAGCCCCAACTCTCTCAGCTGTCTTCACAAGCAGAGGTTCTCCAGCCCTCTGAGCATCTTCGTGGCCTCCTCTGGCCTTGCTCCAACAGGCCCATGACACTTCTGTGCTAAGGCTCCACTGCTGGATGCAGGATTCCAGGTGGGGTCTCATGAGAGCAGATAGGAAGAATGACCTCCCTTGATTAGGATTTCAGACTGGGATTCCAGTTTTTATTTGGTTGGTCTCTTATTAGTTTTTGGATCAAGTCACATGAATATGGAGGGATCAGAGCAACAAAATAAAGTTGTGTTGAAAGCCAGACATTATTTGCTTTTTAAACATCTTTCCCCCTGCTCCACTCATTTTAACAGGGGAGCCCAGAGTTAGCACCAGTCGCATGAGGTAAGAGACAGGAAGGAAAGACTGTATTGTACTGTATTCATGAAGCACCTTTGAGACATTTTGAAGATGGAAGTATAGAAAATTCTCCCTCATACTTTAACAACAGAAGCTAATTTGGGGCACTGGTGCTGGTAATTAAGTCTGGTCTGGTATTGGCTTTTCTGTACTTTTTACTGTGAAGTAACGGAAAGAAATGTCCTTGTCCCAGCCAGGAGGGATGAACTGGGGACAGGGAAGAGGAATATCTGGAGCCTTGGTATCTCTAGTAAAAGGAACTCATGCAGTGCAAACTGTCCTGCCTTGGCAGATGAAATCTGTGAGGAGGAGCTATATGGTGACTGAACCACCTCTTTTCTTGCTTGTATATCGGGAAGAGCAGGTGCCCGGAGCAAAATCAGTTTATCTTTCACCCAGGAAAGTAAATCCAGAGTATTAAGGGTTGTTAAAGAATATTGAAGTCATGCCACTGAAAAGAGCTGGCGGTAGGTAAGAGAGTGTTTAACCACACTGCATAATTTATACAGAGAGATGAGTTTTATGCCCTCTGGAAAGTCTACATTGTCTAAGTAGGACCATGCAAAGATGCTGGTTTGGGTCCTGAAGAGCAGAGCTGTGTTAACATGGTCCTGTGTGTGTGTTGGTGTCTTTGTGATGACCTGTAAAACCCACAAACCTTTACCTCTTTGGAGCATTTGTGCAGGTGCTGTTGTCCTGAGTACGCAACCTAACAATTTTGAGAGCCTGAAGATTTTTGGTAGGTCTGTGCATTGAGCTTTCACCATGGAGTTTTTCTCGTGCTGTGTCTCACGTCACCCAGATAGGGTTGGTCAAATCCAGTTTTAATCCACCCAGTGTCTGATTTTTTAGTGTGAGAGTATGGAGAAAAAGCTAAATTACGTTGCTGAAAAGCAGGGGTTGGCACAGGAACATCTGGAGACACCTTTTACTCCAAGGAGATCTGTAGAGAACCATCCTCATCTGCTTTAGCCTCTCCCTTAAGCCATGGTTCTCTCCCCTGTCACACTACTGCATATATTTGCACTTCCCCACTGTATGGACATTCCCGAGATCTTGCCCCTTGGGAAATAAGGAATCTGATGAACAGATCCAGCAGCAGTGTATATTTATTCAGATGAACACATAAATGCTGGCACAGAGGACTAAGGAGAAATAGAAGTGCTAAGTTTTCTGCATTGCCTGATGGTAAGTGCCTCATGATAAGTGAATCCATCCAGTTAGAAGCCTAATCACTCCCAACCAAGCTCACAGTACCCAACTGTGCCTGAAAAAATACATGGAGCCACGCTGATATTTGAAGGAAGTGCTCAGCTGAAGATGAAGAGGTTTGGAGTTGCTTGCTTATAAAGCTTTCTGCAGCTTCTCATTTATAGACTCATAGAATGGTTTTGGTTGGAAGGGACCTTAAAAATCACCTCGTTTCAACCCCCCTGCCGTGGGCAGAGACACTTTCCTCTAGACCAGGTTGCTCAGAGCCCCATCCAACCTGATCTTGAACTACTTCCAAGAATGGGGCATCCACAGCTTCTCTGGGCAACCCACCCTCACAGTAAAGAATTTCTTCCTAATATCTAATCTAAACTTGCCCTTTTTCAGGTTTAGGTCATTTCCCCTTGAAAAACATTCCTTTCCAGCCCTCTTGTAAGCCCTTTTGATGCACTGGAAGGCTGAATTCTGCATCAGTATTCCTGATGCCATTTGTTTTCAGCAATTAACCACTCAAGGTCTGTATGGAAGAATGTCTAATGGTTTGCCTAACATTATTGCTTATTACCAGACTACCTGCAATATTCTCATTCTGGTAAATTGACAGAAAATAAACCCACTATTTATTTGGAAGGAAAACAGAAAGTCCTGGAGAGGTGCTTGATCTGTTGTGTTTCTGCTCCCCAGAAATTTGTCAAAGATGTTGTAGGCTAACTTGTCTTCATACACACAGGTACTGAAAATTGCACTTCCAAGGGCAATGCTCTACTGAGTGACTTGATTCCCCAAGAGGAGCTGTGCTTGGTAAGTGCTCTGGAGCCGAGTCCTGCCTCTCCTCCCAAATTACTAATTTGGGATAGAGTGTGGACATGGCCTGTGCCCTGGGTCTCTTTCAACACTCTCCAGGACAACCAGTCCTTGGTGACAAGAATCACTAGTGCTGCTGATGTGGTATTTCCTTTTGTCCTTCAGGCGAGATACAGGACACCTTTACTGCCACCATCTCCCAGCTGTCACTCCAGCAGCCCTACAAAAGGGAGCAGATTCCTTGCATGCTATCCACAGGATTCCCTGAGCTCTTCTTCCTTCTTTTTCATTTTCACCTACCAGGAAGATTTCTGTGACAGAAAGCAAAGGGGAGCTGACCCCTTTGCTGACTGAAAGATGAGACAAACTTTCCAGGAGCTGAATCACTCTCAGAGCATGGACCAGCTGTTGACCACAGAAAGAGAGGGCTAGAAGTTACTGTTTCCAAATAGGCTTTTATTTTCTCCAATTATTATGGATTAAGAGTAGAATACAAAGTAGGAGGGAACAATCCCAACTGCTCTAGCTTTCTTGGCAGGCCAAGGACAATGGCTCCCAACATGCCCAGTCACACGATATTGTGTGGTCCCACTGATGTCATAGCCATAAGTGGCCTCAACAGAAATAAAAAAGGACCATTTCTCATGGCTCTGAATGTCTGTAAAATAACAACGGTCAGGGGCAAAGAAGGAGGAGATTGATAGAAAGCAATAATAATGGTCATCAGTACCACTGGGAGAAGAACCCACTGTTTGTCATATGGCATATTAGATCTCCACGGCTTACAGGCTGTTTGAACAAAGAAAATTTCAGTCTCAGAAATATCAGTGAATCAAAGAGCAGCTCAGGCAACTCTTTGTCAGACTATAATAATTACTTTGCAGGAAGATGGTGAACAGTGACCTCGGGGTCCAGAAGAGGTTACTGCAGTGCCAAAGTTGCTCTTAAAAATCACAGAACCAGTGCAGCTTCTTTCATGAATGCCCATGCTGAAATAGAACTCTCTGGCAAGCAGCTCCCCCAGCCAATTATTTGCAAGTAGAACTGTTGGATGCAGAGGTCATAGATAATCTCTAAATTGTCCTGGCTTTGAAATCTTTGGCTTGACTGAAATAGGTCATCAGAGCAGTGTGATTCTGTCCTGCAGAAGGAGAGGCACTGGAGGCAGAGGTGGCCAGTGCAGCCTGTCTCCCTGATGAGGCAGGACTGCTCCCTGGGGTGTAAGCCTCCTAATGCTTTGTTTACTCTAAATTTAAACTTTCCAAGTCATGGGGCTTCCAGCACTGCCACTAAGACCCTGCTTGATGGTGTAATGGTTTGCTCTCAATGATTTTTTCCACTCTGTGTTTTAAGCTTTCCCTTTCTTTAATCCCATGACTTTTGGTTATGCATCCTTTTGTATTTCTTCATCTTAGACCTCCTCTCCCTTTGAAGTTGACCCTGCATACAGATTACGTTTCCTACTGTTAGGAAATGTAGGTAATGGTAATTAGGTGATATTTGTAGCACAGCTTTTATCAGGTCCTTCTGTTTTGTGAACAGGTTTTTGCTCTTTGGCTGTCCCTGGGCTCTTCCAAGGCCCCACCAGAGGAGGTTTGGTGAATCCTGCTGTTATGTTTTAACATCCCAGCCCACGGCTGCCTGCCCTACTGCCCTGCTGGTGCTTACTATTCCCATAGCAGAGCTGGTGAGAGGGAATGGGTGCCCAGTTTTCAGCTCTTCATTTCACAGTCTGGTGTGTTAAATGTGAGTCACCAAATATGTGAGCATAGTTCCCTTCTGCTGACACCTCTGTGAGCATTGCAAGGTCCATGGGAGAGTGATAAGAGACAGCAGAGTACTAAAACGTGCCACAGATCAACGATCAGGATTCAGGGCCTTTGATCTCTTCTTCAAGGGATGCAGGGATGGAATGCGGGTGGTTGAGGCAAAGCTGAACTACTTTCTAGTGGAGCAGGCTGGGAAGATTGCTTGATGAAGCCCTAGGCAGGCAACCTGTACCTCATCAACATGGATTTCACTTCTTCCTGTGGTCTGTCCTTCCTTGCTGCTGATTCTTGGAAAATCTCATTCCACAAACTTCAGTAATTTGAGTGAATGAATAAAGATGAAAGTTTGATCTTCAGATAGTTGTAAACAGGACCTGTAAGTAAGTCTGCAACTTGAAAGCACTGAGTTTATAGTGTGTTTTAAAGTCTTACCAGTGTTCAGGGGTATATAAAAGAGTATAATAATTCAAATGAAAGGTGAAACCATTATGAATACGTCGTGTGTAATAGAGAATTCCTGCTACCTTGTTTGTTGTATTTTCTTCCCATTGCAAAACCCATGGAGGTGCACCAATATGTATTGGTGTAACTCCACCATAATGGCAATGCCTGAGTTGAATTTAACCTAAAAATGCTCAAAAGTACTGGTATCTTCTTGCATAAAGTTCTTAGTACAAATCTCTGCCTATCTTCATTTGACTGCACGTGGCTCTGATCCATTCATGCAGTTTGCTCTCTGAGTTACTCTCCTCATCTACACACAATTTGGGCAATTATTTAGTAGGGTTCCTCTGTGTAATTTCATGCATGACTGACATGCCCTGCAGTCATCCTTACGCTCCTTTGATGATGGAGGCTGTACAGAGAGCAGCCCTGTGGCAAAATCCTAGTTCCCGTTGAGTTTCACCATTGGCTTCTATGGGCCCAAAGTTTCACCCTAAGTGTATTAAATCTATGAACTGCTATGAGGGACCAAGAACTGAGATAAGTTTAATTGCCTTGGGTGTTAAGCTCAGTTGTGGTTTATTTTAAGCATGCAGGGGAGTGCTTCTTGAAGAGTGATTTGAAGAGACAGACTAAAAATGAGCACACCCCTGGGAATGGCAAAGGAGGGCCTTCTTGCAGAGCTCCCATCCAGTTCCAGATTTAAATGGTGGTTATCTAATGAGCACAAGCAATTACTTGGCTAATGAGCACAACAAAATGAGCACGAGAAATGTGTTTCATCTGCAGTGGCCACTAGGAAGATATGGTTTTGAGCTTGAGGCTGCCCTGCTTTAAGACCTGGGTCACTGCAGTGAGATTAATCCAGGGCATAAATCACAGGGGTTAGATTAGTGTTTGTTTTACTTGAATTCACATTTCTTGTTCTCTTATCTCCTCTAAATCTTGCAGCTTCTTAGCTTAGTCATGAACCAGGGAATGGAATGGGTTTAAACAGCCACAACTTCCCTCCTGAGCACTGGCTGTCAGCCCTCAGGCCTGATTTACCACTGGAACGCAATTATAAAATGGCACAACGCAATTAATGTGTCTTCCCTCCCCTTTCATGCCAGACAGGAATTCCTCCTTCACCTTCTTCAGTTAGAGTGATTTTTTTGTAATATAATCTAAACCAATGTGATTTTGTTTGGCATTAGTCAGGGGTCTGCCAGACTTGGTGACAGAAGGAGCTGATGGTACATCTCAGTTAGGAGTGGTTTTGTGCGTCTACTGCTATTCCTGTGCAAGTTCATGTTGTTTGTGGGGCTCTTTTTGTTTGGTTTTCTGGTTTTGTTTTCCCGCCTTTACAGTGACAGCCAGAACAACAAGGAAAACGTAGAATGAATTCCTTACATTTTTCCAGCCATTAAACAAAAACCATGTGAGCTCAAGATATCCCCTCACTACCAAGTGAACTCTCAGCCTTTCTGGTGTCAGTCTAGCTGATCATCTGCAGATACTTCGTAAACAACATCTGACATCTGCCAGAGCTCTGACACCACCTAGAAGTAGGAGTTTTGAGGGTAAGACCAGAAAGCCAAGGTCTTGGCTTGTAAGGAATTGTGTAAACACCAGAGCCACGGGACCTGCAGGGAACCCTACCTGTGGGGAATTGTCTGGTCAGGCATGTTCTGCATAGCTGTTGTGTTTCAAAGCATTTAAGAAGGTGCTGGTATATAGCACATATTGATGAAAGCAGCGGGGAAGAACATTACTGTGCATGGAAGGATAGGTGAAAATTACATGTGCAAGTTTTTAAGTTAACATTAGGGCCGGTGTAACAACTTTGCACTGTATTTTTAACACGCACAGTCAACCACTGCTAATTTTCTTTGCATTCTTCCTGACGTATTTCACAGAGGATTGAACACGTTTTTTGATTTTATTCTTTATGGATATATTTCATTTTGCCTAAGACTTTACTCATACAGTCTGTAAGAAATTAGAAATCTTAATGATTTTTTTATATTTCCAGGAAAATTGTTGTCCTTTGGGGGAGACATAATAGAATTATGTGAATGAAAAGGAAATATCGGTTTCTTAACCCCCGTGAAACCTCTTGGAGTCACGGCAATTATCAAATGAAGTTGAAACTGTAGCTAAACACTAAAGCAAATTAGTGAAAGGCATATTCAGCCCCAAGAACACTTCACTTTTTTCTATGGTCTCAAAATGGCTTAGATGACTTTTGCTCCTTAATTTAATTACAAACTTCTTCCTAGGTCTTTTTTTTACTTTGCATGCCACAGGAAGTAAACTCAGGAGGTTTTGCTTATGTGGAATACATGGAGTAAGCCAGAGCTGCCAGAAGTTAGAGCAGAGCCAAGGTGAAGTGGCAATACCTGTAGACTGCCCGTGTTCATATTCTCCAAGGTCAGTGAGTTGTTGCCTTCACTCCTGGTGTTGAGCCCAGGTACAGATGAACAAGTGCTGCTCAGCTGGGTATCTCAGCTGAGGTTTTCAAAGAGGTTTTCTTGCTGGCTGTCATGGGTTTACTCTGGGCCAATTTTTTCAAACTCTTTACACAATTGCTATAAGGTGAGCAAAGTTTTATACAGACAAAAGAGACTTGACGTGGGGGAATAATATTGAATTTATTACTAGGAGGATGAAGACTAAAGAATAATATACATAACAATTCTAACCAGGTTTTCTTATGAAGAAAATTCTGTGTATGTACAAATTACCCCTCCCGCCCGGATCAGTCCAGGAGGAGAAAAGTCTCTTCTCTACTTTCAGGGTTACAGTTCCTCTCAATCAAATTTGCAGCACTTGAAAGTTTTCTTCTATTATCTCTGGGGTGACAGCTCTGATCGGCCGTAGCTGGAAATCTCTCTCTCTCTTTCTCTCTGCTGCACGTCGACCTCAGGACTGTCCCTGCTCCTCCCTGCCGGGCCAGGAGCAGAGGCTGGGGGGTACCTGGGCCCTGTGAGGTCCTCCATGGACTGCAAGGGGACAACTTGCTGCACCATGGTCTGCACCACTGTTACAGGGGATAATGGCATTGAGTCCATCCCCTGTTTCTTGTGGGTTCCCTTCTCACAGGAAACAGTCTTTGCTGGACTTTTCCAGTGCGAGTCTACGCTCGGACAACAGTTCTTCCACACTCTGCTGTCCTTTAGGGTCACAAATGAATTACACCAGCATAAATCCCNGGCCACAGGTCTCCAGCAAGACTCTGTTTCGTCTTAGGCTTTCCATGGAGTTACAGCTTTCTCCGTGCATTCCTCTGCTCCGGCACAGGGCTCCCTCATGAGCTGCAGGAGGGTCTCCTCACTCCAAATAATCTTCCACAAGTGGCAGGGTTTTAGTTTTTAAGTCTTTCCCCCTGCTGGAGGGGGAGAGGGGTCCCCCCTGGGCCTCTCCTTCCCCCTCCTGCTACACCGACCTTGGAGGCTCCATTGCTATCTCTTGTTCTTCTCTGCTCTCCTCTGGGCTGGAATTTCTTCTGTACCACAGGCTTCTTTTCTGTTTTCTTAAATATATCATTTACAGAGGCGTTACTAAAACTTGTGATTGGCTTTGTTCTGGAAATCTACCTGGAATTAACTATTTTCAGCCCCGGGTGGGGGCTGGTAAACCCACGACACTGGCCTAACTCAGTCTTTGCTGAAACTCAGGGTGGTTTTCCCAGTGATTCGATAGCACCTATTACACAATGCTGAAGGCTCTCAAAAAGCCCATTCATCTGCCATGAACATGGACTAAAAACCCGACTCTGCTGCCTTTGAGGGGAGACAGCTTTCCTTGTGGGAAAAGAAACATTTGGGGTGGTGCTTCTTTCCCTTTGCTCCATAATCTTAGTTCTAGTTGGGTGTAAACACAGCCATGGCTGTGCAGTACCAGAAAACCCCTTCAAGTCCACAATGATTTGAGAGGGTTTCTCTCCATATGTGAAGCACTCCAGAGTTGTTTCAGTTGTTCTTTGCCTTCTGAGATGAAAAGAGGTAACTCTGCTGGATCCTTGCTCAAATTCCTTTGCAACTCATTGGATTTTGCATTAAATTAAATTTCACATGCTGAGTGAGCAGCCAACCCTTATGAGCCTGGAGGAAAGAATATGCTGTTTCTATGCATTTTAACATGACGGTCAAGTTGGGGCTAACACTGCCAGGCACCTCCTTCAGTGTTCACCTTTCAGCCTTTCCATGCTAAAGCCTCTATTTTTAAATGAGATGCCTGCATTTTATTACCGTTGCAAGTGGAAAACAACAGCATATGTTCTCTGCCCTCTAGAAAAGGGTTGGATTGTTTTGGTTTGAACTTTAAAATAAAGGTCATTCTTGAGGCAGGCACGAATTCTTGCATGTGTCAGCCCAAAAGGTGAAAGCTTTAGGAAGTTATGAGCAACCGCAAATGAGGCAGTTTCAAATTGCACTTGAAACTGGAACAGCTGTTGTTTGGAGCATGACATTCAGAGTTATAATGCTAAAGATTCTGTATGTTACATTCGGGAAGAACTCAAAAATAGAAAGCAGTCACTGAAGCGGAGAGAAAATTGATTTGGGTGGCACATGGCAGAGCAGGAACAGCCTTTATGTTAATGGCACAGGGAGGAGATTGTGGGAAAGCCCAAAAAAGCAAGGTGGGTGTAAGAAAAGTGAACACTGAGAAGACAAAAGAGACCAGGGGAGTCTAGGGGAATTTCTGAAGAAGGATTTCCCAGTGCCTCCTTGCAAGTGAAAATTAATTGTTTTGGGACTGAAATTCACAGCTCTGTATTGCACGGACTTAACGAGGCTGGTGGATTACCTTGCTCTGTGGTCTCAAAACGCTCTGACAGGTTCATGTGTGTCAGGCAAACATTATGGTAATTTTAGTGCTTTAGGTGCTCTACAGGAGTACATAAATATGATTGAAGCCATCCAGCTGAATTTAAAACTTAATTACTGCCCCACTTAATAATATTCTCTCCCACCATCACTGCTTTAGAGGATCATAGGGTTAAAAGAAATCATTAATCTTCCTTAATGAAGCTATTTTCTAGCAGGAGACAGAATGTCTTGCCCCTGTGGATTCTGAGATGGAGTTTTTGTGAATGTTATGAGTGAGGAAGTGGGGAGAGAGTGCTGGAGGAAAAGCAGTGCAGAAGAGGGGATAGGACCCAAAATGTCAGTGGTGGGAGGACCCTCTGACTCGCAGGCCCTTGCTGAGTTTATCTAAAAGGAACATGATAGTCATGGGGGAAGAGGAGTGAACCCTATTAAAAACTGACTAAGTTGGCTGTATAACAATGTTCCCACCACAACTACTAATTATTGGAATACCAACAATTTATATATGTATTTATATCAGCTTTTATGTAGCTGAGACAAGAGGTCTCTTAAAACTGTGTATTTCCAGAGAGATCTAAAGCAGAATGGTGATGGCAGACTTTGGGTCTCTGCTTTTAACTGTCGAGGTGGACCCATGTCCTCAAAGCTGCTTTTTTTGGAATTGTATTGTCTTATACATGATTAAATTACATGCAAATGTTTCAAAGTCTCTGTGACCATACAAGTTCGCATCCCTCCTTTTGTATGCATGCAAGGAAAAGAAAACCTGCTCCTTAGAACAGTGCAAGGTTTAGTCCTCTCCTAGTCCGTGGCTCCTGTGGTACACACTGCCTTGAGTGCCATCGCCTGCGTCATGCCAGGGCTGGGTGAGGAGGCTGGGATGGCTTTGCTGTCCTCCAGCTTGTTTGACCATCCCTTTGATGGAGATACTGAAGTGCTTTTGTTTCTCTGTTTCTTGTGTGTGTCTCCGGCTGCAGAAGATGCTGGATGAGTGCCAGGACAGGCGGAGCTGCCAGTTCCTCGTTAATAGCCGGCTCTTCGGGACAGATCCGTGCCCTGGAACCGGCAAGTACCTCATCGTGTGGTACAAGTGCAGGCCAAGTAAGTATCTCGCTATTGAATCTGTTTGCTCTGTTGAGACCAAAGCATTTTCATATTAGTACTCACCAGAGAGGCCTTCTAGGACTTCTCATTCCATTCCACCTTTATTTTCAGTGTAACATAACCCCCCAGTGTGGAGTGTTTCCCCTTTCCCCCTCACTCGCTGCCTTGCTGGGATGCTGCTGCTCTGTGTCCTTCCTCCTTGCCAGCAGCCTGAGTTGCAGATTGTTTTTGCAGGTGCCAGTGAAGGCCTTTGCCAATGCTGAGCTCATGCTGTCAGTGGTGGGTGGGCTGCTCCCACTTCCCACTTACATCTGCAGCCAGTGGGGTAGTGGGGCTTGTCCCCTCTCTGCCAGTCCCTCCAGAGGCAGTGGGAGCTCCTTGCGTGGGCCAAGCCCTTCCTTCAGGCCTGGGAGCCTAAGGCAGGCACTGGTGATGGTGGTGTGACAGGAAGCTCACCTGCCCACACCATGCCATAATCCAGCTTTTAATTGCTCCCAGACCAGGCTGGGAAATGTTAACCTGTGTCTTGTGTGATCTCATTAGCTGCGTTTAAATTAAATGGGGCTGGCGCCTGGATACTGGAAGTGCAGTCATGAATACTGGGAGTGAGCCATGTGCAGCTTTGGCTCTGGACAACCAACACCCCCTTGGCCAACTCCTGGCCCCAGCAGGGAATTAGCACAGCTTAGACACCATTCTCCATCAGTGCTTTGGAAGCAGACACAATAGTTTGTAGATGGATCAGGTTTGATGGAGGACAAACTGTGCCATCTGATGTCAGCTGGAGAACAGGACCTGTTTCTATTTGAGCACAAGTCTTATGAGGAGCATCTGAGGGAGCTGGGGATGTTTAGCCTGGAGAAGAGGAAGCTCGGGGGAACCTTACCACCTCTACAACTACCTGAACGGAGGTTGTAGTGAGGTGGAGCTCAATCTCTTCTTCCAAGTAACAAGCAACAGGAAAAGAGGAAATGACCTCAAGTTGTGCGAGGGGAGGTTTAACTTGGATATGAGAAAAAATTTCTTCACTGAATGGTGATCAACCATTGGAACGGGCTGCCCTGTTCTACCCTTCCTAGGGAAGTGGTGGAATCACTGTCCTTGGGTATGTTCAAAAAATGTGTAGATTTGATGCTTAGAGACATGGTTTAGTGGTGGGCTTGGCAGTACTGGGTTAATGGCTGGACCTTTCCAACCTTTATGATTCTATGATTCTATGAACTGAAGTATGGACAAGGCATTTCAGACCAGCCTGATTGCAAGCTTTTTAGATGTCATAAATAACGCGGTTCCAGCATCATATCAGCAAAATTTTTGGGGAAGAAACAAGAAAGAAAATTTGCACAGGGAAGAAAAACAGATCTGACTTCAGAAAAGATTTGAAACAAAAGGAGAAACATTCAGACTCTGTCAGCAACAGCTTTTTGCCCCAGCAGGCAGAGACCTGTACTGATGCAGTGAAAGGATCTGGCAAGATCTGTGAGAAATTCAAATCAAAAGTAGATAATGAAGCACCTGCATTTGTTGTGGGATTTTTTTGCGAGTGATTGTAACATCCCTTGTTGGGTGAGAAATGCACCTCCACGAGAGGGGCGATTAACAGGGTGTTCTGGCAAGTCCTCCTGAACCTGCAGGTTTTGCATCAAAGCTCGCTTGAAATATCTGACTATTGAGGGCTGTGCTGAACTTCTGAAGGTATTTCAGGACCCATCTGTGCATACATATTTATGGCCTAGCGTTCTTTGCTAAATACAGACATACTAGAAAAAGAGGAGTTTGTGTGTGTGCGGGGGAGGTGATTTTCCTGAAAGAGAGCAGGGGAAGCTGCTTGAAAACATTTCCCCAAGACATTTTTCAGGCAGCTCCAACTTTGCAGGGTGAGACAGGGTAACCCGACAGAGATTATTTTCTCTTAGTGACTGGGCAAACTTTTAATCAGAACCCACTGGATTAATAACAATGTTTGAAATAAGTGAGGATTTGCTTTGCACAAAGATATCAGGACATTGTTAGCCTTTTCTTGATGATTCAAAATGTTAATTTTGAGTCTCACAAACAGAATCTAGTGCTTTTGTGAGTTCAGACCTTTCCATCTTTCTGTAGGGAGAAAGTTAATGAGGGGACTGAGGAGTGATGGATCCATGGAATGCAAAATACAGGATCATGAGAAATTTGGTGGGCTTTTTGGGTTGTTGAGTATTTGAATATTGTTTATGAGCTTTAAATGAATATATGCTTAAGAGCTGATCTGCAAAACTGTGGTTCTATGAAGTGTTGACCTGCTCCATAAAGTCTGAGCACACACAATTGTAACCAAAGAGCACCAGAGAGTCCTTGTTGAGAACTCACTGCCTGGCACAGGTTTTCATCCATAAGTTGGTCAAAAGACAAACAAAGCTTTTCGAGTTCTGTTTCCGAATTTGTCCTTAATAACAGACGTGACTGAAGTACTTTAATAGGAAGCTATTTAAGGTCTGAATTGTCCTCTTGGGATATCCATTTCTTTCTATTGCTTATTGAGGAAGCCTGTTGTGACCATGTTACTGAAGTAGTGTTCTGGTTAAGCATCTATCTAGGTAGAATGAATGCGATGAATGAATGTAGAATGAATTTCTTGCATTCAGGTACTAGAGGTGCTTTGGGAAGTAGCCTCCAGAGTTTGGATAGGACACCTTTAACATAAAATAAGGATGCCCAAGCCCTCCCAAGTAATGCTGGGGCCTCAAAAGGCCCCTGAACTGAGCTAGTTATCTAAAAAGAAAGACTTCCTTGAAAGAAAGCAAAAGTGAAGTTCGTGGCATTTACTTTTACCTTTGCTGAAGAATAACGAGATGGTGCAGTCATCCCCTCCAGCCACTGTCACTGCAGTTATGTCTCTCTGACATTACATTGCATTTGAAATCTAGTGGTTTCGATGCTCACTGGCTGTGTAAGGTTCATGCACAAGGCAAGGTGCTATTTTGGTTTCTCATGGGCAGAATTTCAAGGAGATGGAGGACAGTAAATCGAGCTCAAACTGGAAGACCCAGATTTTTCAAATGGTGGGGCTCTGGGGAGCAGGGCAATGGGGGATCTCTACTGCACTAACACCTCTGAGACTGCTTTTGCTGCAAGAAGGGAAACCTCATGTGGAGGTGCTGTGGTTCACCTCCTCTAGAAATCACAGAAATAGTTCAGAAAAGTGCGTGCTTAACTAGAAACAGTGACAAATTCAATACTTCTTGTGTTTTTTTGGAAGTCTTATGCTAATCATGGTCCCCTCTGATCCAATAGATGGATCTGGGATCTAATGGACAGTCATCTTGCATGTACAGGACTCAGATATGTGCATGGAACTGCTTTTAAACTTCAGGAGTTTGGCACTCCTGAGTATTCTCTGTGCCTGTAAATAAGTAAATACACTATGTCTGTGTGTACTTTTAATTTTAAGGGATGGGATCGTTAAGGAGATCAGAAATTATCCATAAAATGCTCTATTCTGTCTCAGTTTGGGGCAAGTGAGATTTATTTATAGCTGCTATGTGATTTGAGGGCCAAGGTGTACTGAAAGTCTGTAGAGGGTTAGATTTTATTTTTAGTTGACATGGTGGTGTTTGGCCAAAGGTTGGACTTGATGACCTTGGACATTTCCAACCTTCATGATTCTACAATTTAATTTATTTTTCTATAGCACGTGTGCCTTAGTTTCTAATATGCACCAACCTTTGGGAACATGCTCAAGGGCACGGTACAGGTCTCAGCAGAGCACAGTTATGGCTTGGGGTTCTAAACTTGGAGGTGCCTCTGCAAACCATCCTGCTATCGACAGACTGAGCAGTGAGCCCCCAGGAGGATCCCCCCAGGTCGAGGTGAGGACGTGTTGCTGTAGCACTCAAACCTGAAGTTGTTCTCTGCTGGTGTAGATGTATTCTACACTACACTTAGCACTGACAGGAGCAGATTCCAGTGGGAAGTCTGGATATGGCCACACTGTTTTAGAGGTTAAAAAAATTCGTGAGAATGGTGGTGGGCTGTCCCATGTCACTGGGCCTCAGTGCCAGGGAATAGGCACATTTAATTTATCAGGGCCAGTGTAGCCTGAGATCCTCACCCAAAGCACAAGATCAAGCCCTGAACAGACAGAGGATTTCAGTCTCTAGGGTATCTTTCAGGATCATTAAAAAATTACACATAAATCCAATTATTTCTCAGGTAACATGCTGATTTGATTTAGACCCATTAAGTGTAATTACTGGGTAGGCTACAGGACCAGATAATTAGAGGGAATTGGCATACTGTTTAATTGGTCTAACATGAATTCCCTCTAACTGAAATACGAATTCACCAATATTATTCAAACAGTTCGGTGTTTGTTCATCCCCCTCACTTCAGAGACAGAGAACTGTACAAGATCCTGTGTTATTGTAAGCTAGGAAATATTTGCTCTGTGTGCCAGACTTTCTGCAGGGGCTGTGTGATCTAATCCTGGCTGGGAACAGGATCTGTGGGGCTGCCCAAGTCATGCTGAAGAAATAACTTTCACCTCTCTGCATCCCAGCAATAGCATTGCAGCTGATTTTACTGGGGCTGGTTGCTGCTCTGGGCTATTGTACCAGCAGGGATCTGCACCCTCAAAGCAACTCCTTATTTGTAGTGGCTTTTTGGTTGTTTGGTTATTTTTTTTGGCTTTGCTGTTTCAAAAGTGCTAATGCTCCTAAACAAAATGGGGCCATAAGTGCTCATCCTTCTCTGAAAAGGGAATACTTAGGATGAGATGTGTTGTCTGTGTGACCATTTTCTCTCAGTGCTGTTGAGAGGAGAAGGCTCCTACTCTATTTGTGTGACTTATTCCATGAGTCTCCCACATAGTGCCCTTCTCTTGTCTCCTCCTTTGCCACTACCATGCTGTCCTGCTGTCCTGGATGCACTGTCCCCTTCTCAGCTCTGAACAACCCAAGCTGTAGCTTCCCATAATGTTATAGTGAAATTTTCCCTTTCTTCTGTTGGGCAGTTACTCCTTTAGCTTATGACTTCAAGGACTCTGGAGGGATAGTCTCCACGTGATTTTTTTTTTTTTAAATTGTTATTATTTTTACTTAATTTTAAAATGCTGTGTGAAGCAACTGGATGTGATAATTGGAAGATGGTGGGCACAAAGCCTGCCTATATTAATCATGCCAGCGATGTAAAAAAGTGTAAAGTCAAAATTTGCTTCTCTCTCTTCTCTTCACAAATGTAAGCCTAAAGCCTTTGAAGTTTCAGAAAACCTGGATTGTGACCTGGGCTCCAATTGCAGCTCAAATCCCTCTGTAACAATATAAAAACATATTTGGGAAAGACACTTCAAGGCTCTGAGAAATGTATCTGGGAAGGAAACCTGTGTTTGTTGGCAAAGGGTGAAGTGCCAAAAGTTTGTGAGGGGAGAGGAGGAGGAAAGGGGGTGAGGGAGGTCTCTTTGTTTTAGTTTGGAACCTGTAGCTTTGATTTATGGGAGAACTTTCAGGCTGAGAATCAACCTGGACACGTGTTTTAAGAGAACAGGCATTCATTCTCTTTGCTACAGATTTAATTAGAATCTAAGACACCCAGTTAATTCTCCTGAAAAGTCAATGACTTTTTTCCAAAGGTAGGAATGCTCATCCTAGTGTCCTTGCCAGAATCTTACTCTGGTAACAGCCCTAGGCAATTTTGATTACAAAGCAACTGAATTTAAAAGTCAATTAGAAACTAATTCCAATCAGATCATCTTCTGATGAAAATGACTTCTTCAAATTTTATGCTCTCTATCATACAGTGATAGAGCTGCCATACTGTCCCCAGGACTATCTGCCATTTGGTGAGGATGTTCAATTCTTTTTGCCAGTGGTACTTCAGAGCCTGTGTGAAGAGCAGAATACCATTACTGGTGCCAGAGCTTTTCCATCTACCAAAGAACTGTGAGGAGTCATACTTTGTGTTCTCATTCCATGTCTCTTACTGAAATGGTCAGGTCTGCTTGTCAGATTTCAGTTGAAGTGGCTGAAAAGTATGGAAAGAATGTTTTGGAAGGACCACATAGGCTTGCAGTGATTGCCTCTTGCTCACCTTTTAATTTCCCTACAACCCATTCCTTCAGTATTGAATCTTGTGTGAGCTTTGCTGTTGACTTTGCTGGGCTGAGGATTGTACCTTTTCTGTTAAATTCAGTAATTGTGGCATGAAAATCCTTATCTCATCACACATCCTCACGGCTTGCATTCCCTAGACAGAATTTGCAAAGCACCGTGAGACAGACCATAGGGTTTTAGAAAGGACAGAGGTTTTCTAGAAATTTCAGACAAGAGCAAAGAGGGACCTAAACGTATTCCTGGTTCCTTTAACTGGTGATTGATTTCAGTGCTAGGATAGGCTGGTAATTCAGTAGTCATCAACCCTTTCAGAAAAGCATTAATCTCCCTCGTCAGACAGGTTTATTGGTGGCAAGAGAAGTTCACTGTATTGTTTGCTGCATTGCTTTTTGGTGGGCCAGCCTTTCCAAGGCAGCACGATGGAGTCAGGGATGTTTAATGGGCACATCCTTCTGGTCCAGCCACCGAGGTAACAGAACAAGCCTTTTGCCTCCTGCATTGATCAGCTCATTCTTGCTTATCTGTATTATTTCAAAACTGTTAAGGTGGTGCAGGGAGTAGAAATTTATAAGGGCAATAAAACCTCGGGCGGCAACTGCTGTGGTGATGAAAAGGCGTAAATAAAGTAATGTTATAAATTACAGAGGACAGATCCATCAGCCCACAATCGGGGTCAGAGAAGCGTTAATGCCAACGATTAATATTGTTTTAAGCCGTTGATGCACAGAGGTTTTCAGGAGCTGTCAAATAGCCCTATCTCTGTAGCACACTAATCACTTGACTGGCAGGAGCAGGATTAAGAGGAACTTGTGATTCCATTGTAGGCAAAGGCAAAGATTATTGTCTGTTTAATTATAAATACTATTATAATATTAATATATTAACGAATGCAACATATAAAATATTCTTATAGCATAATAATGTAATTGTATTGTATTACCATTATTATCATCATTATTTCCTTCTCCCTTGGAGAATGAAGCTGCTACTGATCTGGGAGAAGTAAAAAAAAAGAATAAAAAAAACCCCCAAACATAAAAAAATCTAATTTTTCCTTTCCAACCTGATCAGTCAGCTCTGCTTGACATAACAAGGAGCCAGTGAAGACCATGGTGCTTCCTACTATGAAGGTGTAAGGATTCCCTTTGCTGGGTCAGGTTTCCAGTATCCAGATGTGAACCACTAAAAAAGACAAATTCTGAAATTTGCTTAAATTACATATATTCAAGAGCTGTGGCTTTTACAGATCCCCTCCGTACAATGGTACTAAAGTTTTCTGTGGGATCCTGGAAAAAAAACCCAAGGATAAAAATACCCATTTTTTTAAGACATGAATTTTTAGGAAAGGACAAGAAAGGGATAGAACACAGTCTTTCAGTGCTGGGGTAGGTGAGTCAATAGCTTTGCCAGAAGGAGCTGGGAGCCTTTACCCTCATGTACTTCAGGAGATCCAGCCCATCCTTAGGCACTCTGGGCACCTGTAACACCTTTCTGTGCTGATGGTGGAGGCTGTGTGGTGGCTGTTGCTTCAGGTGTTAGAAATCACCTTGGCTGCTGGCAGAGGCAAAACCATCTGCGAGTGTTCTCCTCAGAAGAGCAAGAAGTGTCCTTGGAGCAATTAATCTGAACACGAGGAAACCAAGTTTTTAAAAATGAAACCCATAAACCTAAATCTCAACACATTCCTATGTGGTAGAGGTTTGCAAGTTCTGAACAACAGATTTCAAAATTTTCTGGTGTACTGGTGAAGAACTGTGACAGGAAAAGCATATCCCAGAAACAATATGCTTATAAACCAGACTGAGATAAGGTTGACTTTTGTGAAAGTTTGGATCTGTTATATTGACTCCACAGTTTAAACTATGAGTGTAGGACTTACAGAACAGAGAAGTAAGTTTATGCCGTGCTTCTGCAGGGTGTCCTGTAGATGAACTTATTCAAGACAGAAAATATAGATCAATTCTCTCCTCAAATAAATGTCTTCTGGAAAAAAAAAAAGAAACAGAGAGGAGTGAATCTTCTCTGGGGTGGAGGCATGGAAATAAACTTTTCCAATACTGTGCATTTCTTCTTGATATTTTTTCAATATCAATCCTAATTAGGTTTTCAAATTAACTATACATTTTTTAAAACAGGTATCTCCTGATATTTCCAGCTCTTCATCATACTAATTGTGCATCAGGCTTTTCTCACACAGTTATTTTTCTGACTACTTAAAAGACACTGGAGGTTGTCACCTAACTGAATCTCTGGGAGCTGGGACTTCTAAAGCATCTGTGATGAATTCTGAGGATTTGGTTACTGTAGTTCTCCCAGCTACATTTTTTTTTCTTTTCACACAAAACCATTGAGGGAATATTGTGTGTTTAATTATTTAGGACTGTAGTGAACTAGCTTTTAATCTAGTGGGCCTCATTTTCACATATCGTGTGTTCTAGGCAACCCAATGCATTATATGTAAAAATATCAATCAAATACCTGTAAAAAGGTATCCTTTTAATGTTCCTGTGTCAGAATTATTATCACCATTATTTTAACATTTGGAGAAGACTGTTTTAATGATATAAGATTGAATTTTCCCTTTCAGCTATTTTAATAATAACTTTAAGCAGCATTATTCCTAATTTACACCATCACTGGAAGAGCGGAACAAAAGTGCTGTGAACAGTGGTACTAATTAAGTCTTTTTCCTTATATATTTAAGTAACTTGTAGTGCATCCTTCCCATCTTTTCACTGCAGTAAAAAAAGTTTTGGCCATGCTTTCTATGTTGCCTCCTACGGTGTACGTAGTCCAGATTCATGTCCATGTTAATCGACCGGGTAGTACAGCCATGCAGTAACTGGTGGGACAGTGCAGTGATTACAACCAGCTTTGGCATTGATTTGACTCTCTTCTGAAATTGGCTACCAGTTCTTAAAAAGTGACTACATTTGTCTTCTCAATGTTTCTACTAAACTTCACTGAACTTTAGCCAGCAGGTTCTCAGGAAGCAGGACTAAAAATGGTGAGACAGAGGCTCAGGCAGCAGAACAACAGTAAGTCACAGCTGCTTCAGAAAATCAGCCCAATTTCATTAACAGAAGAAGTAGGATGAGAATTAAATTTGTCTTGGACTTCCAGGTGTTTTGTTTAACTCTCCTCTCACAGTCTAGTGCACATATTTTGATATTGTTCCCTTTTTCCTCCTTAGATAACCGTGCACCTCTGTCCAACAGGAAAGTACAACTAGGTGCATCTGAACTCTATTTTGGAAACGAAATGTAGCAGTTAATTTGTAACACTGCCAGCCTTTTCACAGAAGAATATAAAAGGACAACTACTTCAGACTAATGAAAGTGACAGTGGGGAGAGGCTCCTTTTAAACACTGCAAATTGGATGGGTGCATCAGGAGTGTAATTTTAAAGGAATCTGACAAGGTCGTTGGCAAAGAACAATCTTCTTACTTGTCAAAAGGGTTTCAGACCTCCAAAACTTGGCACTCTTGAGTTTTCAGGGTACTTCTGAAGTTGGCAAGCTGCCTATTTGATATAACTCTGGACTGTCATCTGAGTTGTATCTTTCAGAATTTCGGATTTGCTCCTGCAGAAGTGATCGGTGCACGTCATGCCATTGAGGGCAGCAAACCTTGGTTTAAAAATTAAATTAGAGAATCTTCACAAAAAGTTTCTGAAGGGAAAATTGAACTGAAACGATGTTAAAAGATATTTCCATGCACATGTATGAATTTATAACACTCTCACTTTTTTATGCTCCAAATTAAAGGGACAATCCTTTCTACATTCCCTTGAAATGAGGGAATAATGAGGTAGCCCACAGTTAAATGCTTGTGGGGGAGTAATAGGAAAGGCTGTACTCGAGGACTCTGGAGATGTTTTCTCTTCTGGAAAGGTTTCCTCCACCCAATTCTGCCAAAGGGAATGCTGACTGGATTGATATGGATTTATTCAAATCCTGCTATGGAAGAAAAGTTCTAATTAGTAGCAGGTTCACATGGATAAGAAGGAAGCTCTGGAACTCAGGATAAAAAGTGCATAATGTAAGTGAAATTGGAAAAAAACAAAAAAGCAGGGAGCCATAGCAATGTGCAGTGGTCTAAATAACAGGCATTTGCCACTGCGGAGAATTTCTGACCTGTATTGACTTATCCCCTGATAGGACAAGGGGCAGTGGCTTTAAACTGAAGGAGGTTAGATTTTTATTAGATACTAGGAAGAAATTCCTTACAGTGAGGGTGGTGAGGCACTAGAACAGGTTGCCCAATGAAGTTGTAGATGTCCCATCCCTGGAAGTGTTCAAGGCCAGGTTGGACAAGGCTTTGAGACACCTGGTCTATGGAAGGCGTCCCTGACCATGGCAGGGGGGTGAGAATGAGATCATCTTTGAGGTCCTTTCCAACCCAAACCATTTCAGGATTCTATAAATCTATGATTTATATTTGGGGACTTGGAGGCCAGAATCCGATTATATCTTCTGAAGTGCAATACCCAAATAACAAATGCTTGTTTGAAATGAAAGGTAAGTAAATCTGTAACGCAGGAATAGAAGCATGAGGAAAAAGTTCAAAGGGGTACACTGACTGGAAAATATCCCTTTAATACAATTATCTTCTCAGAATAGTGTAGTAGTTGGTGAATGCTGTCCAAAGCACCATTGTTTCCTCTGCTTTGAGATATACTTCCTCTTTTTAATTTTGGGAGGATGGACTTAGATCTACACACACTCAAAAATATTCTGTATATCTTCAGAAGATCCTGGGAATTCGGTGATTATGGGGGAAGAAAAAAAAAATTAAATCAACAGTCACAGGTGATAAGGAAGGGCACTGGTTGAGCATTTCCAAGATGAGCTGTTCATTTGCAGGTCTGTGCACAACACTCATGTTCAAGGATGCTGCTTAGAGGTGTCTGTCCTAGTGTTTATTAGGTTTCCTGTCTTGGAGACTCATCTTCCTAGTTCCTGCAGAAGCGATAGTAGCATATACTCACTATACTCACCTCTCACATGGAAATTGTTGAGTCTCAGTCCTTGGAGGTGTTAAAAACTTGAGTGGACATGACCCTCAGCTGCCTGCTGCTCTAGCTGACTCTGGTATGAACATGGGGTTTGGCCCAGATATTGTCCAGAGGTGCTTTCTGTCCTCTGTGACTCTGTGAACTGTGGGCTGGAGTGACTACATCCATAGTAAAGAGTTTTCATTTCCACGGTTAAGCCTTGTTTTGGCTTTTCTCTTTAGGCTGACACAAAAAATGACTGTGTGTTGACTTTTGCACTCTAAGTATTCTACCTAGGCATGTGCTGAAATTACCAAAATCTCACCACACGCGTTACCATCATCTTTATTGTTTGGGGATGGCTTCCATTGTCCATTAAAGTTTGTTGAATTTTAACTTGTGACTAAAAGGCTGCATATTCCACCTGGCCCACTGTGCATCTCAGAGTGGCTGAGTGAGGAAGGGGGTGGTCCCTCTGCCCTTTTTCACAGACCAGCACTAACCACCACCCATGCTCATTTATCCCTTAATTAGGTGATGGTGGAATGGCTGGATATAATGAAGAATTAGAGGTTTTGAGGTGAGAAATGTTCTTTGTTTTGGGTGATATGCAGCAGAACATGTAATAAAGCTGGGATGAAGGTGAGGAAGGCAAAAATTAGGCTAAAGAGAAGTTATTGCCTAACAGGGAGTCTAGTTCAGTTCTGAAATGGCATCTTTGGTGCAGCCTCATTAATTTATTTATAAATAATTATAACCTAGGCAAGAAAGTTATCTCTGGGAAACAATCCTGATGTGAGAAGGAATTGGGCAAAACCGTCTCTGTTTCCTACAAAATTACTTTCTTTGCTCAGATCCTCAATTCTAAGATTGAAATCCTTTAGGATTTTGTGAATGAAACAGATTTCTCTTTACATGTATTTCCAGTTCTTTGATCTGGGAAATAGGGTCAGCTATTATGCACTGATTATGTGAAGTATGCATATTTTAATTAGCAAAATTTCATAATTTTTTCCACAAGTTCTGTTCAAAAATATAATTTTAGGCAAGGTAGAACTCCAGCAATAATGCATTCCACCACTTTGTTAGACACAAAATCCTTTTAGGATCTTTTATCTCTAAGGTCTTGAAGCGATTGAGGCAATTGACATTTAGTTTTGAGCTTCGAATCATGATCATTCAGAAAATTGTTGTGAACCAAAAATGAAAATGTTCTTAAGACACTTGGTAATTGTATTTACTATAGGTCATATAGGTTAATACTATTGTATACATCCTATGATTACAATGGGTCTTCTTATTCATTTTACTGTTTGAGAGATCCCATTTTTCTATTAGAAACATTTATATTTTTTTCCCGTAATTGTTCAAGCTATGTTATAATAGTGTCATATAATGACCTTTAAAAATGTGTCCAGAAAAGCCTGCAGCTGTTCCCTCCTTGGGTTCTCTCTACTGAGTTATATTTAAGCCAGTGTCTCTGAAAAGAGGCAGTAATAAAAGGGATATTATCCTTAGCAAATATCTTAATCATGGTAAATCTCTGTTGCCCTACAAATGACTGCATGGGGGATTAGAGTGGAGTAAGCCATTTGCTGAATATCACTGCCACCTTTTCGAGGCCATTTAAGCATGTTTAATTTTTCAGGGTGAAACATGAAACCCACTAATACAAATGTTTGCGTTTGGCCTGAATTATATCCAGACTGTAACAGTTAGAGCAGGCTTAGGACCAGATTGTGAGTGATCTGTAGGAGGCCAGTTCTGCCTGGGAGAGTGAGAGAGAAAAATGCACACTCGTTCCCAGTCCCAGCTCTCTTGTGTCGCTTGCGCTGCCTCAGTTCTTTTCAATATTTATGTCAGGTTATTGTTGGTGATGTACCAGTGAATATATGGGGGATGCTTACTCTGTATTTTTTTAGTATCAGTCACAGTCCTTACTGTCGTCCAGTGCCTGAGAGCCACCAGTGTCTGACTTTTTCTCACCCTGGTTAAGATCAAGGTGGCGATTCTGTGAAGTAGAAAAAACTTTCAGAGACTTGTGTCCTCCATAGCATCACCTTCTTATCTGTTTGTTTATCCAGATTTCTATCAGGTTGCCCAGAAACACCAAGACCACCTGCTTTCCAGCAAACAAGCTTAAAGGAACATTTTGGGAGACTGAAGTACTACTGTGTATTTCACTTTTTTTTTCTTCCTTTTTAAAATTCCTTTTAAGAAATCAGTGTCTCACTCTGTGCCAGACCAGGCAACTGGAGCCCAACCAGTTTGGACTCAGCCAGAGCCTTGGGAACTGGAAGCTCCAATAGGTGTTTCCTGGGGCAGAATTTAGTGACTGTGAGGTGACATCTGCTTCAAGTGGCACAGCCTTCTTACTTCTCACTGCAGTGTTCTGGGAGCACATCACCCACACACTGCCCTTGTTCCCAAGGAGTGTGCACTCAGATTCACCTCCCCAGTATGATTTTTGAGCCATCCATCAGGCAGCTTCCCTCACAAGCCCTGAACACGACTTCCCAGAGCGGCTACAAGGGTAATAACTGCAAATGTGAGAGGCAGTGTTTTGTTGTTCGTAGAATTATGGAATCACAGAATGGTTTGGGTTGGAAGGGGCCTTAAAGACCATCCAGTTCCAACCCCACTGACATGGACAGGGACATCTTCCACTAGATCAGGTTGCTTAAAGCCCCATCCAACCTGGCCTTGAACACGTCCAGGGATGAGGCATCCACAGCTTCTCTGGCAACCTGTTTCAGTGCCTCATTACCCTCACAGTAAAGAATTTCTTCCTAATATCCAATGTAAACCTGCCCTCCTTCAGCTTAAGGCCATTCTCCCTTGTCCTATCACTCCATGCCCTTATGAAAAGTCCCTCTGCAGCTCTCTTGTAGGAACTGGAAGGTCCTATAAGGACAAGTTGTTGACTGTCTCATGATTGCTGGAATGACCTTCAGTAGAGTTGTGAATGCCAGTGGGCTCAGTGCAATATTCACTGTGTTTAAATCCCAGTCAGGCTTCCAAATTACAAGCTCTGACTTTGAATGGTCAGCAGAATTTAGTAAATATTCTAAAGACCTTAAATGAGTCCATAGAACATGTGGTTAAGCAATCAGTTATACTTGTTAATTGAGATATGTAGCTAATAATAACCAAATTGGAAGAGGAAATTGAGTTAGTGCCTTGTAAGAAATAAGACCTTCACAGAGGACCCTCTCATTAGAGACTTCAAAATTGTTCTTTTTTAAAGTCAATCAACTATTTCATATATCAACCACTTCAGCCAGTCACAAGTATTCTTCTTTTCTGTGATATTGGTTTAGCATTAACTATGTATAGCTTGTCCTGTTGGAGAGTTTTGTGCCCTTGTGCTTTTAGTTTTAATCTGTGTTTTTTTCCTAAAGAAAAAGAAAAGGTCTAATAAGTCTATAAATTTCTATTATACTCTGTTAAGTTTTATGTGTTATAGCAGGGTAAAACTTTGATTTAATTTCCCTCACAGAAGAAATCCTATGGGAGACATTTATAGGTGAAGATGAAACCCCTTAGTATGTTCAGTGTAGCATTCAGATGCTTTCATGTTGATTGTGGAACATATATTATTGATAGAATCATAAACTTATTTAGTTTAGAAAAAAACCTCTAAGATCATGAAGTCCAACCATTAACCTGACACTGTCAAGTCCACCACTGATTCTTCATAGCTACATGAGGTTCTTCTCTCGTCACATACTTTGAAATTGCAAAAAAGCTTCTATTTCTGATTCCTGTCACTGTTTTACACACTCAGCTGGTCGTGGGTTTATACATGTGGTTATTGCTGAGGGGTGTGTGTTCTTTGCACAGACTCTCCCATGGATGAGTTAGGCCTTAATTGTGTCTTCATCTACAGGGATGGATCATGAAGTGTTTTCACATTCAATAAATATTTTAGAGCTTTGAAAGTTTCTCTGCAGTGGGAGAAAAGCTAGGATCTTTCAGAGTTTTTTTTACAAAAAGGTTGCAGAGTGAGAAGGAAGATTATGAACTGGAATAGGGTCTGGGGTTAAGATTCTTGCCTGGTTTGGACCAGGGTTTTCACATTCCAGTTGATGCTCTGAACACCCGGTAATAAGCTACTTTGAGGGGGCTATTTTTTGGCTTCAAGTAGGATTTTTGAAGTTGAGCAAGAGGAATAATTTTGTTCTTAGATATATCTTTTAAATCACCACGTTCCTGTTTTGGTATAATACATGTTTTCTCCATGTGGTTTCTTCTGAAAAAATCTAATCTAAAGCAGAAATTAGCCCTTCTTTGAACATGGTTTAAGCTAGATGACCTCCTGAGGAGGTCATCTCTTTCCCCTGAGGAGTCTTCCAGCCTAAATTCTTCTATGATTCAACTTTGGTGGAAAAATCACTTTCCATCGCTGATAAGGAAAAACGATTATTGAACCTAGAACTACACTACAGTAAAAAAGTGTCACATTGAGTGCTAACTGCCAGGATTTAAAGACTTGAATATCAAACTATAAAGTAATTATTAGCTGGTGCTCTCTGTTACTGAGTAGTTTGGTGCATGTAGACTTTACATAAGTTCTTATATATATATATATATATATGTTTACGTATGTATGTGTGTCTGTGTGTGAATAGACACCAAGAACCAGTGTCAGAGAGAGACAAAAATCGTGTCTATGTTAGGAAATTATACAGGGCCAGGGGCAGCCCCAGGCGCTGGCTGATGGTTATGTGTTTGGTTGCTTGTGTGCTCTGTGGCACAACTTTGACCTGGTACAACTAGAGGCATTCAAGATGACAAGACTGATCATGCCTGGGAGGTTACCAGGGGTCACAGACCCTTCCCATTAAGCAATCTGGATGCTGTTGTGGCCACATTTATAATGGTAAATAACATAAGCATGTAGAAGGTCACTCTCCAGAGCCTGGGGAGGTTGAGGGTGTATTCCTGGCTGTGACCTAAGTTGGCTGCAGTGTCACAGACATGCCACTTCAGGAGTTTTAGTCTCTTTATGTCACTGCCTTTTTCTTAGTCTCTTTCTTTCACAATTGTAGATGTCCAGCTGTAAAGGTTCAGCTCTTCAAAATAGTGTTTGTTTTCAGTGATGTGTTGGCAGACACACATGGGGAGGGACTATTCTAGGTTGGGACCTCTAGAGGTTCCCATAATCCAAATAATAGTAAAGAGAAGGGAATGACGTGGTTTCTTATGATTGTCCAGTTTTCTTGAGAGATGTAGATTGAGTGACTGTTGTGTGTGTACCAACCTTACAAGAGCAAGAATGTATTTTGCATTCTTGAGCTGACCATTTAGAGAAGAATTTGGGGTGCAGCTTTTGTATATATGTGTTTGCAACAGGCAGGAGCAACTTCCTAAACAAATTTAGTATAGGTCCTATTGGATCTGCAAAGGAAGAGCTACTGTGAGAAAAGTCTTTTAAGAATGATGATGTTTGAATTTTAGCTACTGTGATGTAGAAAAAATACTTGGCACATAAAGGGCTGATATGGATGAGGTAGGTTCCTAAAGATAGGCTTTGCCCTTCCGTTGTCATACCACCATGTGGAAATCACTCAATTGTCATGCATCCTCACTTATTTGTCTGCAAAATGAAATTATTGGCTATTTAACAGAACTGACACGTGCCAGGCTAAAATATGTTCATTAAATGTGCTCATAATATCAGAGGGAGAATGCATGATGGGAAAGATCTGTGCTTCTCTAGCAAATGCAGTGCTAAGGCTGGGGTTGTGCCAGCAGCTGATGTGCACCCCTGGGCGTGCGCCCAGAATTGCTGCTGAGCTCACACCACGGGGAGGTGAGAGGGCTCCCACCCTCCCTGCGGGGTGCCCACCTCCGGATCAGCTGAATAATTAAGTGTTTGTTTCCTTCCAGATGAATACAAGAGTAAAGTAGCCTGTGAAGATGACAAGCTGAGGCTGAGCTGTAAGAAGAGCATGGTGATAGCCATTTACTCTGCTATCTTTGGGAGGACACAAGGAGGCAGCCTGGAGTGCCCATACCAAAACCTAGGGATGCCCATGATTGGTAAGCAGGGGGATGGATTGACAGAGCATGCCAAACTGGGCAGGGTGATTTCATTTACTGTCATCGTGGTAGTGCTGGCACAGAACCTGGTCAGAAAATTAGGACTAGGAACCTGCCATGGTAGTGCTCCTGATGTGTGGCGCCGTGTTAACCAGTGGTGAGCTTCATCATGAGCACCAAACTGAGGTTCAGGTAGATGTTCCAGGCAAGTTACCAAGTCACAGGCTTTTAACAGATACATCAGATTACGTGTTGGAAGGTGTTTGGATTTCTTGTTCAATTTTCTGTCCTCCTGGCAGTTCATACATGGAACCTCTGGCTATAATATGAAGGAGCATATTGTCATGTGCCATCTGCAATATTGAAGCCTTGATATTGCATTTAAACTTTTACTGAAGTTAAAGCAAGGGAGTGAATTAAAAAAGCAAGTTGTTAAGTTTCATCATGTTATGGTTGGCTTACAGTATCTTCAAGCAGCTTCTTTACTCTCAGGCTATCATAGTCTCTTACAGTCAGAAGTGAAAGATAAATAATTGAAAAACATTCACTAGAACTGTCTGTTCTTGAGCCAATGTGAAATGACTTTGAATATTTTAGGCTGTGACAGAGAGAGCAACAGTCTGCAGTACAAAATCCTGTGACCAGCATTCCTCATGATCCTTCTCTGCAGAGCTGAGAGGGAATTAACTGGTTTTCCAAAGGAATTGCCTCCAGAGAGGGAAAGGCTTCAGTGGGAGCTGTACAGGGAAGCTTGATCTGCTGCTATTGCCTGTGCTGGGATCTGTTCAGCTGTATGGGAAGATATTTGGCTTCACAGCTGCTGATCCAGTGCCCTTAAGGAGTTAAATGCTATTCAAATGGAAGCATGTGAAGTGACTGCCTGGAAATATGATACACAGGTGATGGGTGTCAGTAGGAACCCACAGGTGGAATCAGGCCAGTTAGGTTATTTGTGCAGTGTGGGGAGTGCCTTAGTTGTGTAGCTGTGAAAACCTGAGTATTTGCAACACAACTGAGCAGTGCAGGGTCTCCTACCCAGTCCCATGAGTGAGGTGCATGACAGCAGAGTCAACATCCTTTCACGACTTACTTCCCATTTCTCGAGGGGACCAGTGTCCTTGGGTGTGCTTCTGTTGCCCCCCAAGTGCCAGGGTGCAGAAGCTGAAACAGATGGGTGAGGCAGGTTAGCTTAGATCACTTCTGTGTGGTGTTTGGGAGGGGCTGTGCACTGGTTTCTGTGGTGGTTGGGCTGCTGGGTGAGAACTTGCTGAGTCAGTAAAACCGGGTGGGTTTCTGGAGTAGAGCCGAGCACCCCACTCCTCTGTCCTTGCTGAGAGAGCAGGAACAGGCACATACCAGTGACAAGGTACCAGCACAGGGACCTGCTCTTCAACATCAGCGTGAAGCAAAATCCTATGTGAAGCTGCAAACTTTTACTCTTCTTTGTCCAGATGCCAAGTCACAAAACTTGTACTGTTTGGGATCTAGGTGTGTGACACCAGAAAATGGGATGGGAGGCAGTGGATCTGGGAGAACAAGCAGTGGGGTCTGACAGCAGGGCTGCCTATGCCGTAGCATCTCTAGCACCTGTATGCCCTGCTGTTTTCAAGCTGGCCATGTGAGCTCTACAAATTGGGATGTTTGCCCAAGGAAATGAGGTGTTGGATCCCAGAGTGCAGCACACAGTCTGCTCCTGGGATGAGGCAGGGCCTTCCTCCAGTGCCAGCTCTTACAGGAAACTAGTTATGAGAGCTGGCTCAGTAAAAGGCATTGTAACAACAAGCCAGGGATGGGAATGCTGAGGGAGTTTTACTCTAAAATCCAGCACAAGGTTTTAGGCTGTAAACTGATGCTAAAAATCACTGAGATGTTGGACACGAGCAGATATTCACATGTTTGGAATTGCTGAGGTCTGAAGTATCTGTGTTAAGTCAGCCTGGAGCTGCTGGGGTGCCAAGGAGGTAGGTAGGTAGGACAGTGGCTGGCTGAATGCCCTGCAGGGCTGGGGAGGAGAGATGAGGAACTCACCATGGAGCAGTGACTTCCCCACGTTCTCCCAGACATGTGGGCATTGTGTGTGTAGGGTGAAAGACAGACTGTAGCTGTTGACACTGATGTTTCCCTGCATGCTGGAATTCTGAGTGAAGTGTGTGTGTGTGTGAGCTTAACTAAAAGAAAACTGGGACTGAGCAGGTGGTCTTTCAGCTCCCCATGGTTCAGCCCTCAAAGCCCAGATACATTTGGGAGTGGTTGTTCAGGTCTCTCCAGCAATAGCTCGCAGATCCCCTCAGCATAACGCTGCCAATGCTGCAGACAGTCTCTGCTTATCACGACCTTCCCTTCATCCACCTGTGTGAGCTGACCCAATGGGACAGAGCTCCAGTGATGCAGGAACAGGAAGGTGAGTTGTGACTGTAGTTAGCACTCCTTTGAGCCACAGGAGAAACTGGTGTAGGATCCCTCTCCAACCAAAATCAACAAAAAGCACATACACACCATGCTTCCACACGGCACGCTGCAAGAAATGGCAGTCCTTCAGTCCTGCCTACAGCTGCAGCAGTGAAGTGAGTAGGTTGTGCTCCCAGCTGCCACTAGTGATTGTGGGGGCAGCACTCAGGGTCCTCCAACCTGCTCCAGAAGCTGTGCTTCTGTCACGGGCCTGCCTAGCCCAGCAGGCAACTCTGTTCCTTTGGGAGCAGGTGGAAACATCACAATTTGTAAATCAAAGCTTTTGCTAGCTGGAGAACATTTCCCTGCACATTCCCACGTTTCCAGTGTGGGGAGGGCTGCTCCATGACAGCCTTTGATCCCAGACATTCACAGCGAGCTGATCTTACAAATATGACCATATGACTCAGACTTTGTGGCAGCATCTAGTTCCTGTAAGGCAGAACTGAGCTATGTTCTGTATATGGAAGATTTATTCTGTTTGAATTTCATCAGACTGATGATTTGTGTCAAGTCTGAGCCTTGGCAAAAGGCCTTTTGCTGGGAAGTAGGTCCTGGACAAGTTTGCGGTGATTATTTATATCCAGGTAAAATGAGCTACTTGATGAGTGAGGAACTCATACTTGCCCCAAAGGTGGTGAAGGTTATCTTTTCTTCCCCTCCTAATGAAAAACAGTTCAGAAAATGTGATTCCTTTTTTTTTTTTTTTTTTTTCCCCTGTGGAAGAAATGCACATTTGGATTGAATTTAGAAATCTACGGCTTGTACAGGTGAGGATTTTAAAGAGCTGAGGTCCGAGATGGGGAGGAGAGGTGGCCTAATAGAGCATTGCGTATATAAGGTAAAAAAAAAAAAAAAATTCAATTTGTGTCACTTCTGCCTTTAAAAACAAGGCCTTGTACTCCTGTAGAAATGTTAAGGGAATAAAGTCCACCAAAAGTGAGTTTCCCAGATTCTCCAGAGGCATGAGACACATTAGGTACTCAGGTGGGTCCTGAGGTATCATGGAGTTACAGCCCTTTTACTCCAGCTATTGTTGTGCTGCTTTTGGGTGATGTAAGATCCCCAAGTTGGACTTCACACACCATGCCATGCCATGCCAAGCCATGCCAGACACATGCTGTCCCTTTGTCTAACATCTATATGAATGTGTTTGTTATCTGTGAAGAGAAAGTTATTGCTAAGAACTCATCCTATCCCTGTCATGTTAAAGAGAAAATCTGCCACATCCCCTTTTAACTGGAAACATGCTAAAACTTGTGCCTCTGACCATAATGGGAAACCCCTGCAAACAGCTGGACCCCTCCTTGAATGCCTTGGGAACTCTGAAAAGCTCCTAAAGGAATTTGACCTTATTTGTAACTCTCTTAATAAAGCCTCCACTTTGCTGCCAGCATGTGCAGAGAGCATACACAGAGCACAGGGAAGTCTCTGGGGAAAGAGCTATTTACAAGCAATGAACCATTAATTTCCCTCAGCCTAGTGAGCCCTTTGCCCCTTTTTCGTGCTGTTTACAGCTGCCTCTGCCTGCATCTCTAAGTGACTTGTTTATACCAAGAGGAGCGAATTTAAAAAAATGACCTTTTCCTACGTGTGTCTGAGTGCAAGGTAATGATCTAATTTGGAGGCTGAGGAGGAAGAATTTGGATGTAAAATGATTACCCTCTTTATCACTTAGTGGAGCAATATCTCTGATCATATTCAGGACACCTGACATGTTCACAGTACCCAGTTTTACAGTAGCTAGCCCTCTGAACCACAGAGAGTGAGATGGATGTGTTCAGCTGACCTCTAACATAGGATCCAGGACTGCTTCTCAAGGACCCCTGTCTCTCTCCAGCATGTATACAAAAACCCCGAAGCAATTTAATTGCTTATCCTGAGTAGAAGGAATCTGGGCTTGGCTTTGGAGTCAGTGCAAGATCATGGTAACCCTGGTTCCACAGCCCAGCTCTGGGTCGTGGTGTCTGGGTTAAGCTGAGCAGTCTGCTGAGAAGTGAAATGTCCTTGTCACTTAACACACAAGTTCTCTCCTGTGCCTCTATAAAGGGGAGAAATGGATGACAAAGCCCTGAGGAAACTCAGACGGTCAGTGGTGCTCTCTAACTCATGGGGTCTTGATAATGGAAGAGCAGCAAATGAGCCAATCCTTTAGGTACTCATTCCCAGGCATTTTTCATTCTAATGCTTCTAGTGACAGAAGGTGATCCAACCCAGTTTGTTTTGATTTCCTCCTCTTAATGCAGATGTATATATGACTCAAAGCAGAGCCTTCATATAAATATTTATTTCACCATATAAATAATGGACCCTTCTGGTTTGTTTATCTGAGATCTCATCTAGCATGTGAATAAGTATGAAATACATGCACTAAAAAATCCATTTTATTCCATGGTACTTGTTCCTGCCAGCACAAGAGCTGGTTTTAAGAGGCTGCTGCCCCACCAGTTGTGCATTTCTGTCTCTCTTCTGCTTCCCTATCCATGACCATTTTCCACCCTGTTTCCAACAGTACAAGTTTGTGGCTGTGCTCTAATCTAGGTCTTAATTAAATATTTAAAAATAAAAGGCCTCCAAACTGTGGGGCTGGACCGATGAGGAGCAGTAACCTCTAGCACTGAAAGGGGAAGCAAAAGGGGATGGCAGGAAAGGATGGGATATCCACTGAAATTTGTGGGGATCAGATAATGCCTGGTCGACTTTTAGCAGATGCAAGTGCTTGCAGCTGAAACACTCTCGTGCTTCATCCTGATTTCACCATATGTCCTTTAAACCAGCTGTAAAGCCAGGTCTGTGGGATGAGCAGCAGGTGTAGGAGTGTCAGACCATGTTGTTCCTCTCTGAGGAGCAACACCAGGTTTCCAAAGCACCCCTGCTCATAGGTGTGACTCTATATATGCTTCATTTGCATTCACTGCAGAAACTACTTTATTATGTGTATAGCTCATGATTAAGAACATGTTTTTAGAGGCCAATCTGCTTCTATGTAGTAAAACTCATAAGTATCCAAATTTGAAGGCTAAATAAGTATCATTGCTGTTTAATTCACGTATCATACCTTATTAAATTTAAATTAAATGCAATTCTCATTTAGCATGCTGAGTTAAAGGGGGACAAAGCCTGCTTTCAGAAAGCTGTTTTTTAATTTTAGATACTTTACGTGTTTCACTTTTTGTCTCAAAATGCCAGGAGGTAATTAAAATCACTTTACAGCTGTTTCTAGAAAACTCAAACTATTGTTGGATTCCACAGACCATAAAAATGATTTATATGAACTTGTTTTTATATGCACACAATAGCTATTAAAAAAAAAAAAAAAAAGAAAGAAAAAATCCTTTCACATGTGAATCTGGGCAAGATCTTTCCCTAAGTTCAAGTTGGTTTTAAAACACTCTTTACAGTGAAGTGACCCCATGCAGTGGTTGTAAATAAAAATTCTGAAAGTAGTGATTTAAATAGCACTAGCAGTTTCTGTGATGCTATTTTCTTCTTCAATTTGAAGAAGAAAAGCAGGCATTTGTATCAGTAGTATCAACTTCTTTAGTAGCTGATTTTATAAAAGGTGCCTATTGTCTAACTATTAGACAAAACCAAACCCAACAATATAAGGGCAGAACTTAAGAGATTGAAATCTACAGCATCTTAATTTATTTCCATGAATTTACTCTGAATGAAAACGAGTGAAACTTGTTCAGAACTGATAAAGTTCAGAACTGATAAAGTTCAGAACTGATAAAGTTTGTCTTAAAATAATTCAGATGTCACTCAGGAATACTGTAAAATTACCATGATGGTGAATGCTGAGCCTGAGAAACAAAGGTAATGTGAAACCTGTGAGCTTGCAGGCACACCATGCTTTATTTTAGGAACCAAGGGCAAGAAGTGACTTGCAGGCTGTGTTAGCTGGGTAGTCTCTTTAAAAAATGGGCCAGTCCAACAGCTTCTGAAGTTCTGACCTCGCTTCAGCCTAAATCTAGGCACTTGTTGACTGTCTCCATATTCAGGAAAAGACTTTTATTGGGCTGTAATGAATAGAAAGGACAAATGAACTCAAGGACTTTACAGAGCAGTAAGTGCATTGAATGCACCATCTCTATCCTGTACTGAGGGAGGTTAAAGCCGTTGGCTTCTTTGCCTCTTATCTTGAAAGCCTTACAGCCCATGATCAACTCTGCTGCAAATTAAATATTAAATTTTTGCTAATTGCCAGACCAAAACATTTTTTTTTCTCTGAGACTTCTTGGAAAATGTTAGAAGCTGTCCTCAGATTCTGACTTTAGCCCCCAAACCCCAGAAATGTTAATAATTTGCTCAGCTTTACACACTCTGAGTCAGTCTCTGCCTCATATATTTTATATGAGTTCTGATTCCAGATACAAAGGTGATAAGATGATTTAAATTCACATTAATAAACCAAATGTTTCTAAATGTAACGATAGGATTGGTAATTAAACCTGTAATCAGTCCATCAGTTGCAGTCTCTAAATGTGATTGTTTTCTTTTAAGGTCATTTTCTCTTTCCTGTCCTGCTGCTGGTTTCGAAAGTTTTATGAACTGTGTGGCGACTAATTTTTCTCTCTCTTTCTTTAAAATGTACTTTTTAATGTAAAGCTGGCCTTCTCTGCACATCCTTCTAATGTTTGGATATAGATTTCCTTTTTCGCCAGTTGTTTTCAGTGACATTGTGCTGCATCAGTGTGAAGTTCTCTGCTGCTATTTGTAATAATGATGATGACAATTTATCATTATTACAAATAGCAGCAGGGAGCTTCACTTTTTAATTGCTTTGGGTTTCTGCTCCTGAGCATTCCTGTTTAAACATCTACTTCTGCACCTCTTTTGTTTAAGGGCAGTCTTTTGTTTCCATTGGTTGATTTTCACATTATTTGGTCTTATGGATACTTAAATATTTATAGACTGATTTTCTGCCTCTTCCACACTGCCTGAGGATCTAGATCCCAGTCACTTCTTGTGTTCTCTGCAGGGGCTTATGTGCCATGGCAAGGAAGAGAAATTCAGTGTATTTCAGTTCAGAAACCATGTAACATCACCACATTGATAAAGAAATTACCTTCCTAGGCTGCTTACTGAGAGAGAAAGTGGACAAAGTTCATCTTTATTAAGTCTTCTGCACTGGCTTTTAAAGAGAACATCAAACTTAGCAGGCATGGGCTGAGCTGAAAATGCCCGGAATTCGATATACTGCACAGAGTACAGACTGACTCATCGGTGCTCTGTGAAGACATCCTTCACAGGCTGCTGGATGGCTAATTTTGGCTGAAGCAGAGGCTTAGATACCTCCAGCAGCTGTTGCTTTATGAGGGAGCTGAACCTTGTATCAACCACAGTTAACGGAGCATCTTTAAGATACATGAGAAACTGTCCAAAGGCAGGACAGCTTCCCTCCGTCCTGTTTATGATAGAGATCCTCTTGGAGATTAGGGCAGTTTTGAGTCACTCCTAGGTAAAACATGGAAGAATTTAGGCAGCTGCCTCACCTGCAAGGTTGGAGTTACTTCCGCTTACATCTTTTTCTTGCCATTCCATTGAAGTTTGCTTTCTCTTTTGGCAGACAAGTGGATACCACAGCGATGAATCAGGCATCTGTCAGCTTTCTTTGCAGGAGCTAAATTTCTCTCCTCTTAGATAATTGACTCCCACATCTTCCATCTTTCATTCTGTCCTCTCTGCTTCATTGCTCCCAGCAAATAACTTCCCCTCTTTAATTCTTTAGCAAGAAATCAGGCTGCATGTTTTGGAGAAAAATCCTGTCCTGTGCTTGGGAGGAGTGTCCTCCAAGAGCTGTCAGTCATTTGTAAATGACTTCCCTCAAGGGCCTAGGTATCTTAGGTTGTTCCTTTCACCTGCTCCTTGAAAGACAGCAGGGAAAGCTAGAGGTCTGCTGACTAAATTCAAGATGTAGGTCTTCTCCTGATGACTTTACACTGAGCCAAAGCTTGGCACAGAGTTCATCTCTTAATCAGGTACCACCAGTCCTGTTCCAGTGCCTAATCACTTAGCTCACATGCACCGCTGGAAATAGTATCTCAGGCAGTGATTCTCTTTCTGAAGCCTTTAATTACAGCCAATCATTTGGTCCTTTTGTTACTTCAAGGTCTTATACTTTGTTGGTTGGAAAAGTAGGATGAGTGCTCCATTTTTTTTTTTTCCCAAATTCACTGACTCAGAGAGTTCATCCTCTGACCAGTGGGTGGAGTTTTCTTCTCAGGTTCTATTTTGCTTTTTTTTAAGTGCACACATGTTAATATTGGGTTGTGCTCCGTGCTCTGCTGCCTTTCCAGATCCATGGACAGCCTGTGGAAAACCACCACCTGACAGCTTTACAGCATGTTCTCATGTCTAGGTGTGCTTGGTCCTTTTTGCTCTGGACAGCCTGCCTCATCTATGCAGGAGGCTGCCTTTGCAGGCTCAACATGGCTTTGCCAGGTGAGTCTGATCATGAGGTTTAACAGATGCACAGATGCTCTCAAACATCTGTAATATGCCCAACTTCACTGTGGGATTAGTCACCCTTCTCAAAGCTAGGTCTCCAAATCTATTTGTGGAGCCATCTGTGGTGCCTGCTACCTTGGAAGAGGCTCCAAACTCCACGAGAGCATCTCAGAGTTACCAAACTGCAAAATTTAAACCACTTGGAAGCATTCTTCAAGCCTGGATAGGTTTTGCAATCACAAGCAGCAAAGTGTGGCTTGGATTTCAGATTTAGATGTGTCACCCATACTAGAGAAAAACAAGTAACACTGAGTAACCAAAGTTAAGGATGTGATTAATGGGCATTGGCTCCAGTTTCTTTTTTTTTTTCACCAGGAAGAGGTAATAAAGAAATAGTCATGCTGGGAAGCAGCCTTAAACTGACTAAAATCCATTCATTGTGGTGAGCTTGATGATATGGACATTACATCACTGAGACCGACTCCAGTTTTAAAGCCAACTCTGTCTGCAAGCTGCAGCTGGTAAGACCCTCCATCGTGGCTCTGCTGCCCTGATTTGGGGTTTTAGCCCGAGAGAGATTGGGCTAATAAAGAAAATAGACTAAGGAGTCATATCCTACTAAATACAGCTGGTAAGATGAATTACCCACTGAGGGCGTGGACTAAGGGTTGTGAAATGAAACTCGCCAGCAGTCTGCATTTGTGGAGAGATCTGCATTTGTGGAGTGATCCAGGAGCAAGGCTGGAGGGACATGCGACTTCTAGAAAGTGGGGCCAGAAGTAAAGAGAATAAAGTGAGCTGATCCCACTCCCCCCAAATCCCCAACTTTAGTTTTAAAATACAATATTCCAAAAGCACAGCTGATGCCTTTAAACACTTTCACATGTGGAAGTTTCACCATAGCCAGGATTTGTGTTTGCTCTCTGGCAGTGTACTGAAGCAAGCCAAGACTAATGAAAGCTGAGGGTAACTCTGGCCCAGTGTCTCTAAGTGGGCTCTCTATCCATGAAGTCTTAAAGCAGTTTTTATTGCCCTACTGTGGGATTTGAGCTTTGTGAGTTTTAAAAGGTTCTTGGTAGGGGCCTGGCTTTGCTTAGCAGTACTTACCTCAGGGTTAGTGATAAAGTGTTGGCATTTGTGAGTGTCCTTCCCACACCTCTGACACATGGGATCAATTGTTTCTCACCAGTGCCAGGGTGGTGTCTCACACAACATTTGCAATTTGCATTTAGCAAGCAAACAAGCAGCAGAAGAAAGGAAATCGTGGAACATGAAATCATTAAGGTTGGAAAAAACCTCTAAGATCATCAAGCCCAAGTGTAATGTCTCCCTGAATGAGCATGACGTGTGGTACAGGAAAAGTGCCATGTCTACTTTCCCACTTCTGAAGACCTGAAGAAAAAAATGAATTTGGCCAGCTGAAGGGGACCATAGCCCACTTCTGCTGTACCACGTTGCTGGGCTTGATTTCCCTGCATCTTTTTGACAGGCTAACTACATGATTCGTGGATAAGAGATCCTCTGTTTTCTTACCTCTCTGAGCTCTGAGAATGGGCGCTGGAGGTGAAGACTTCTGACCTGGACTCACCTCCACAAGAGGTACTAACTTGGAGCTCTCACTTAAATGAGTTCTCTACAGACTCACTCACATTTTGGAAGTTAAATTACCTACATGCACTTCATAACAGCCAACAGGAGAGATGTTCAGTGTTTTTGTACTCCTGAGACATGGGGGTAGAAGAAAATACCATGTTGTCACTTCTAGAGCTCCGAATGACATGGTGGTGACTGTGATTTATGAGGGTGCTGTAGTCTCATCTATCACTCAGACACCTCTCAGATGTATTATTGGCATCTTCACTGCTAGTCAGTGAGGGAATAAAGATGCTTGAATATGACATTTTGGCATCCAGCTAAATGAGCTCCTTATCACAAACCCTTTGAAGTGTGTAAGGAAAATGGTCACATGGAGGTTTTGATTGCTGCTCTTACATTTTTCAATTCAGTGTGGTGGACAAAGATATTGACAAACCAAGAAAGGGAGACAGAGCTGATTTTCGTATTGATGTAGTCTTCCCTCAAAACACTGGTGGCTGCTTCCCCTGGCATTTATGGGAATGCACAAGGCAGTTTTGCTTATAAACTGTGAGGAGAGAAAACCAGGAAAATTTCCCCTTTGTGACCAAAAGAAAGTCTTTGAAATAAATATGTGGTCAAAATTTGTTCCTAGAGCCTATTTATTTTTTTTCAGGGCTAGAAAAATATGACTCCTTCCAAGAGAATGGCTCAGGTCTTACCATGGGGAAAATGAGAAGAGTATTTGGATTGACCATATGGGGAAATGGTAAATGCCTGCTGCTGTCCGTAGAGTGTAGCTGGATCTTCTAATATCTTCAGATTACTTTCTGCCACTCCTGTATCCACCATATTTTGGTTCTCATTAGGATCTGGAGGTCAGTGAAAAGAGTAAGACTTGCCTAAATTGTGGCTGTTCGCTGCAAGAGCCAAGGAAATGGAGTACTACAAGAAACCTCCACCACACTATATTGAAGTCAAGCTGGCAGCCACCTAAAAGCAGTCAGAGACTAATATTGCTTAAAATCTTCAGTAATGACCTGGATAATGGGGCAGAGTTTGTAGGTGGTACCAAATTAGGCAGGGCACTTGTTACAGTATAACTGGAATACCGAAGTGTCCAGTTCAGGGTTTTCCAGGTAAAGTGATACCTCTCCAGGTAAAGAGCAAGTCCAGTGCATGGCCACCATGATGGTGAGGGGGCTGGAGCACACAGTGTGTGGGGAAATGCTGAGAAACCTGGCATTTTTCAGTTTCCAGAAGAGAAAGCTCAGGATTGGACCTTATGGCTGTTTTCTACCACTGCATGGGTGGCTCTGCAGAAGACTCTTCTTGGAAACGCATAGAAAAAGCAGCAAACTAACACCAAAAGCAATGAACACGAGTTGCAGCAATAGAAAGCTGAGTAGACACAGGGATAAAATTCTGCATTCTTCACCTGGAGAGGGGTTTAGCCCTGGAACAAGTGTCCAAGGAGTTTGGGGAATATTTCTCTATGGAAAATGTACCTGGGCAACTTCCTGAGCAACCTGATGTAACGTCAAAGCTGGCTGTACTTTGGGCAGGAGGTTGGACAAGGCAGGCTCCAGATTTTGCTTTCAGCTACGTTATGGGATGGTTTATGTGCTGCAGTCACAACAGGTCACTTTTTTCCCTGGATATATTACGAGGTTTGCAAAAAGTCCATGTAAAAGAGACTTTTACAATCTTGGTGCTCTGTTTTCCATGCTAAAGGCTTTCATCCCCATGTGTAACTGAAGCATAGACAGTCTATTCTGCTTTACTGCTCATTTTGGCTGCTGCAGGCTGGAGCAGCCTGGCAACTGGAGAGTTGAGGACTTCAATATTGATGTTTGGTCTGTGCCCAAAGAAGTTGGGTATGTAGGGTTATATATATACTGGTAAACCAGCAGTACCAGGGCCTGGGCACAGGTACTGGAAATAGATCTTCTGTACTGAGAAACTGTAGCATGATCCATGGCATAGTTTGTTGTCCTAGTCCAGCTAACACACTCCTAGTCAGTCCCAAAGTTCATAGAATCCAAGTATGGTTTGGGCTGGAAGAACCTTAAAGATTATCTTGTTCCAATGCCCTTCTCATGGCACATCTTACACTAAGACGAAGTCACTCAAAGCCTTGTTCTAACCTGGCTTTGAACACTTCCAGAGATGTTTTGAGGTTGGTTGTAGGACAGAGACTGAGTACGACCACTCTGTTTTGGAGTGTAGGAGTGTTTAATAGTGTGGCTATGGGCTGTTCCACCACAGTTGGCCTCAGGGCCAGAAATGGTCGAGAGTAAATTTTCAATTACCAGTGAACATGTACCCAAACAGTGTAGATTGGACCTGGGCACTGATAAAATACCAGTAAGGACTGCAGTGTTAGGACCTGCCCTGCATGATAGAGCTACCTAGAAAAGGCTGGGTATCTAGAGCTACGTGGAAGAGGCTCTTTTATCTTAAGCTACATCCGCAGTATTTTTGGGGCTGGTGAAGGGACTAGAGTAGGGTTCCACAGCTGCCTGTAGGCAGTATGGCATGTTGTTTTTAGTGGACATCGTGGACAGGACTGTCCTCTCTTGGGCCAAAAAAATGCAGCTGCTGCCTGATAAAGGTGGCATCAGGATTGTGCTCACCTGCCATGTACACATCAGCTGCTCTGTACTGGATACAGTGAAAAGAACCTGCTGCTGCCTGCCCTTGTGGCTGGCTGACATTGTGTCCATGCTTTCCATCCAAAATACTGTGGGGGCCTTCTGTAAATTGATATTTGGGACTAGCCCTGTTGTATCTCAGGCTGTATTATCTGTTCAGGGTAGTGCTTGTTGGCAAAATCATTCTAAGGAACAGGGCAGCACCAAAACAAGGAGGATAACAGTGTGTCCAGATTTAAGGCCAGTTTGGTTTCCTAGTGCAGATGCTGCTGCTAAAGTCAACATGAATGAAGACCTGAATGGAGAACTGCATGGGAGGAAGGAGGTCATCAACACCAGGACATGACTACTGATAGCTAGAAAAGCTGTCAATGTTACTGTGAGGGTATATGACAAATAAAACTCCTAGAAGTGTTTTCAGTGAGCTGAATCTATGGCTGTGACATCCAAAGAGTCAATCCAGTTTGTTAAGGTGGAGAGCAGAATCTGAAGTTACTGCACATTCCCACATGAGGAACGTTGCAGGGGCTGACCATCTCCAGGGATGACATATGCAAAAGCCTTTTTGTGCCCCTCACAGGACAAATAATGGGCAATTTCCTGTGCCAGGGGGCAGGGCCCCTGAGCAGACAGCTGTGGGGTGTTCTCTGTTTTGTATGGGAACAATAACAAGTAGAAAGAATAGGCGCCCTCCATGAAATCCTCTGCAGTGCTTAGATTTGAGGAGTGTCTCTAACTGGACATTTGCAAAAAGACAATGAATCAAGATTCCTGCATGCCAGATGTTTCCACTGGAACCTCCAGCACTCATTGGATCAGAAATCCCCTAAGGAGGTTTGGGTGGTTCAGTATGAAAATGTTCACATGGAGCCTTTTTCTTTTGTCATTTGCAGCATGCTGCCTTTGATCTCAGAAAAAAGACCCTTTAGGCTTGGTTTTCTGTGGTTTTCCTGTGTCTCTCTCGGCTTTTGTTGTTGTGCTTGTTCTAGCACTCAATACCTTTTGGGGTTAATTTTCCCTTTCCCTGCCTTCTAATTAGTGACCTAAAGGGGTTTGTATTCCATTCTCTGCAGCTGCCCTGTTGCTTTTAGCAACAATTTGATGTTAAAGAAATGTTGCCTTGTCAGCTTCCCCCTAAGCTTGGTCCTGGCTGGATGGTGAAAGCAAACTATCAGTCTTGCACCTAAAAGCTCAAGACCTTGTCTCTGCAAATTGTTTTCACCCTAGCTGAGAAAACAGGCAAAACCATCTGATAGAAAATAGTACTTGAGAAAATACTTACTTTTGAGGCTTTCCCTTTTCTAAATTCCTGATATAAGAAAAGTTTTTACTTGAATGGAATAAATGCACTTAAAATAATATTTCTACTTACATGGTAGATGATAATATTATAATTATTTCACCTCACAGTATCTCTCCTTAGATTTAGAAATACAACATCTTCCAAGGGCAGGCAGGGACACTGATCACATCTGTCTGCAGCCGGGGCCAGAGAGGGGGACTTGAGACAGTTCTTGTGGGTGTTACAAAGGCTAAAAAAGCCTACCCAAACTCTTCTCATCTTTTCCCCTCAAAATGAAACAAGCTGTATTGGGTTTGCATGGTCATGTTTTGGTAGCATGTGGCTACAGGGGTGGCTTCCATGTGAAGATGCCAGAAGCTTCCCCTGTGTCTGACAGAGCGAAGGCCAGGCGGCTCCAAGAGGAACCACCGCTGGCCAAGGCTGAGCCCATCAGAGATGGTAGAAGCGCCCCTGGGATTATGTATTTAAGACAGGGAAAGAAGTTACTGTTGCAGCAGTTGCAGCCAGGAAAGAGAGAAAAAATACGTGAAGGCAACGGCCCTGCAGACACCCAGGTCAGTGAAGAAGGAGGGGCAGCAGCTGCTCCTCCTTCCCAGTCATAGGAGTTGAGATTCCCCTACAGCCCATAGTGCAGACCATGGTAAGGCAGCTCTGCTCCTGCAGCCCATGGGGGCCCATGGGTGAGTAGGGATCCACCTTCAGTCCATGGAGGAACCCACATCAGAGCACGGGGATACCCAAAAGGCATGACCCTGTGGGAAGGCTGTGTTGGAGCAGGTTTCCTGGCTGGACCTGTGACCCTGTGGGGTACCCAAGCTAGAGCAGCCTGTTCCCACAGTGGAGCAGGGGAAGAGTGTGAGGAGTCCTCCCCACAAAGAGAAAGGATTGGGTGTGACAAGGTTCGATGGACTGAATGCAGCCTCTACTCCCTATTCCCCTGTGCTGCAGGAGGGAAGGAGGTAGAGAAAATCAGGAGTGAAGGGTTTTGCTTGTGTGGTGGGTGGACTCTGGCTGGGGGGCACGTGGTGTACAGCCAGGGTCCACCCACCACACAAGCAAAATCTGGATAAAAACCAATCCACCTAAATCAATTTAGAGTTTTAACCTTACCCAACAAGACCCCAATGCCCAACTCCCTTACACTCGTGAGATGGGAATTTGCTAATAACTTTTCCTGTTACTGTGATCCATGGCATTATTAGACAGCTAAATTGATCTGCATGAATTCCATATGAATATTACCACTGTATTAACCTACTAAAATATTAACATATATTCTGTTCCTATGACAGACTTTTAGTTCATGGGGAAGCTTGTAGTGGTTTTGGATAAGTAAGTCTCCAAAGATCTGAGACCTCTCCCCACGTACTTATTTGCTCTTGTTAGTCTTTTTACTTTTCTGCAAAGCTGTTTCTCTCCATGTATTAAAATGAAGATATTGACACCTGTCCTTTCAGACCTTTATAGAATGGTGAGAATTAATTATTTTTGTTACAGACGGCTTTTTCCCTGCAGAAACAAGCCATCTTTTATTTGCAGCCATATTTCTATAGGTGTATGGGGGTTTCTGATTCTTCAGCGTTCTTTTTGGTAATTTCCTTTCATAAATTTACAATTTATTAGAGGTGTGTTAGAGTCAGATACACCTTCCCGTGTAAGCATAAAGACTTTTAAATATGGAAGTCTCATATGTATGTGCTCTCACAGTCTGCATCTGGTAACTTATTTAGGCAATTTCTGTTGTGAATGGACAAATATTCACAAAGAGGTATTGTTTTTCCCTTTTAGAGTGTCAGTCAACCACCGCTCTCCAGCTCATGATCAAGCGCTGTCATGGGAAAAGAAGCTGCAGCATTTATGCCAGCACCTATGAATTTGGAGATCCTTGTTACCCAGGCATCCAAAAGCATCTTAATGTCATCTACACCTGTGGTATGTCACAAAATTCTCTTACTTTAACTCTCACAGTGGTGTATGCTTGATGAACAGTGGTATGTGGAGTACAACGAGACATTATCATACACAAGAAGTTGTTGATCTTCTGGTTGGCTCATGGTGATCCTTGTTTAGTCAACTGGGGAAAGTTCTGTGGATCACCGGAGTGATTTAATTCTGCCACTTTTTGTACTCATTGGCTTGATAGAGAGAGCAAAAAAGGTGGAAATGATATTTTATGAACACATTCAGCTGTTACGTCAAGGCAGGAAAATCTGGCGGTGGAATCAATCCACTCAGTGGATATTTACACCCTGAGTGTTGGCACCCTGCAGAAAAGTCATGGCTTATCAGTAGGATCCTTATTACTTTGTTCTGTACTTCATTTTTTACACTGGAATCAGATAATTACTAATCCATACTCATCCACTGTGTTAGAAGAACATCCTCAAGTGAAAATTGCAACATTTTTTCCAAACAGAACACTGTTTGTTTGTTTTTTTTTAAAAAAAAAAAAAACAAACCAAACCAAACCCAAAAAAACAGTTGTAAATCTAAGTTGGGAGTTTAAGTCACGGTGTTGAGCAGACACTGTGCTCCTACCTGACTAGTCATCTTATTTTGCAACACAGGAAAAATTGTTCCTGTCTGAGCCCTGTGATATGAAAACAACATCAGGTCTGTTTTCTTACTGTGGGATGATATTTTGGTCATTTGTATCTGACATATTTAAAAATATTTTCTTCGGCATTTTGCTCACATAGTCGTTGCTAGGATCAGCTCAGTTTCTCTCTCTCTGTTCCTTTCTGCATCCAGTTGGAAGAGGAAATTCTGGTGCTACTTTGAATGTGCTGAGAGATGGCGGAGCCTGTGGTAGAGGAGGAATATTTGTGTCCTCAGACAACAGCTCTGTGGGTCACTCCCTGTGTGTAACTGCAGGATGCTGAGTCTGGTACCGTTTGAGATGGAGTCACTACAGCATTTTGTGCAGTTGCTATAGCAGGGTGGATGTACAGAACCTTGAAGAGCAGAGGCTTCAACGCAGAAGCCGTGAGGCTCTGAGTTCATCTGGCTTTTGTTTCGTTTGGCAGGAGAGGCAGGAAGATTGGATTTTTTTTGAAGTGATGTAGCAAGAAGTAGCAAGGCTATCCATGCAGAGCCCTCTGAGTTTTCCAGTCAGGAAGGTGAGGTTTTTATATCACTTTCCTCATAAAGAGACTGGAGAGAAGCTTATCCTTGTGGGGATTTGACAGAAACGAAGGCAATGCAGCAGAACAGGAGCTCCATCCCTCAAAAATCCAGGAAAAACAAACAGAGCCCCATGATGTATTTCCAAGAGGATTTCTTCTTCAAAGGCCTCGACAGCCTTATTCTGGCTTCATGGTCCTGGTCTCAAAGTCCACTACAAAAGACATTAATGATCTCTTAATCTGACCTTAGCTTTCCTAGTCCCAGCCCAACTGCGTCAGGAAATGAGTCACGCTTGAGAGCACAAAATGGCATGTTTTGCTTTGCTGTGGGTGAAATCTGCCTCATCCTTTGAAGGTGGCCATGGCTCCTTTTCAAAACCATGATCTCAGACATGTCTCTGAGCTGGATTTTGTGATCAACAGACACGTATTTTTCTCCTCAAACAGCAAAATCCTTCAAAATGTGAAAACCAAATAAACAAGAAATCAAATTCCAGTCCTGTGTGCTTGTGTCAGACAGAACTAAGTCCTGGCATCCTTTTAGAAGAAATGATAAAACCAAACAGTTTGATATTCTTGTGGTTTAGAGCATGATAGCAGTGTAGAAAACCTCCTGTTTGATACCTCTTTGTTTCAGGTTTCCATAAAGCTTCACACATTATTGCTCCTGGTATGGTGCTCTCCTACTTTCACAAAACTTGTGGGAGTGAAAGGGGACAGGGTTTGATGAACAAACGTGACTGCACTTCCCTGTGGTCTTTATCTAGATATCCCTGTTGCCCACCATTTGCAGTTGGAAACATGTGACCCCTGGAATGAAGGATGTGGCTTTGGTGCTGTTCCTTGGAGAGCAGTGAAAAATGCAGAATGACCCTGGCATAGCTTGGGAAATGCGATGGGTGTAAAAATGGAGTTTTCTGAGCATCACTTTAACCCTTCTTGTTGCTGCTTCAAGTAGGTGACCTCATCACTCCCTGAGATCAGGCAGTGCGGGTGGGACAGCCTTCATCAGACATTTCCCATGTGAGAAACTATAGTAATTTTGGGGACAGGGCAGATGGACTCTGCTCCTATTGATAAAGCATGGGGAGAGCTGGAAAGAGACTAATATGTCTTCTTCCGATAGCAACTCAGAAAAAAAATCTGCTGAAGGAGTAACTTATGAGGTGACATAAAATAATATTAACTGGTAAAAAATGGGGTTGCTGGCAGAAATCATGGCCCTTTTGTTGGGATGGACCCTGTGACAGGATTAATGCTGGTGTTGGCTGTGTGGACAGCCTAGGGAAGAGCTGGTGAGGTGACTTATCTCCCAGTCCTGGCAGGAGAACATCTGCAGGGGTCTCTCAGGTCAGCAAGTCCAGACTACTCTCCTCTAACTTGACAGCACAAGCTGAGACCTATTCCAGATCTCCAAGAGGTAAATGGATGAGGCAAAAGCTTTTCTTTCTTTAAGCCATATCTATATTTCTTGGAGGTTTATTCCTCTATCCTCCATGTTTTATTGGACATGAGAATGCCTGACACACACACAGAATTTTGTTGATGAATCTGGTCTTAAATAAAGGTGTCATCTAACCTGTTGCCCAGCTGTATAATTTTAAAATATTTGTTGTAATTACTCCAGCCAGTGGGAATGTCTCAAGCCAGCGGTTCTCCATATCGTGTTTGCATCTTGGGCTCAGCGCCTGTTGGCATCGCTTAGCTGAGAGGGAAATGCCACCAGTCGCTGTGTGTGAGTGGTGTGATTGAAAGAGACAAGTAACTGGCAGCCTGGTGTGGCAGTGATCTCCCGTGTGCAGCAGGGTCCCATTAGCCCAGTCAAGGAAAGAGATGAAAAATCTTCCAACACGAAAACATTCCAAACTTTAACCTTGGCAGGAGCTGAAATACAAAATTTTGGCCCAAAGCCAGATTTAGCTAATGGGATGGTGTGGAAGGTGGGATTTTCCAGTGCGTGGGTTCCATTACCGCACTAATAAATAGCATTAATTATTTTTTCAAAATGAAAAAGCAAGTTAATTCTGGGAAGCACATAAGGCATTGTGAGGTCGATCTCTGAGTGTAGCAGCCATAACTAGAGGCAAATATAAAAATTTAAGCTCTGCCTTTTCTTTAAAATGCCACGAAAATCTTAGAGGGTAAAAAGAAAATAAAAAAAGTATTAATGCAACTGAGAAAAATAGTGCAATAAAGACTAAAGAGATTTATTTTCTTTCTTTCCTTCTTTCTTGCTTGCTTGCTTTCTTGCTTTCTTTCTTGCTTTTCTTTCTTTCTCTTCCACCAACCATCTTCCTGTCTCTCTGTCCTTCTTTGGTATTAAACATTGTATTGGTAATATCTGGGAGTAACTTGATAGTGGTTTTGCACTTACTGATAAGAGTTACTGTGCTCTTGACCTTTTCCTTTTTCTTAGTTGTTCACTTATTAACTTCAAAAGATCCCTTTAATTCTCTCTATCTCTTTCCTCTCTAGTTTGCTAGACTTGTTTTTTTGGCATACGCTGAAGTCCTAACTCAGTGCTGCATCAAAACCTGTAGAAATTTTTCAAACATACAGTGCCAGTTGGACTCAAGGAAGCATTGAAGTGCTTTATTTTAAAACCTATGGATAATTACCATGAAAGTTAAATATTTTCTCAAATCTTTCCTTGAGTGGGGATGAGAGGCTTGTCTGCATGTAAAGTGAAACCTTATTCTTAGCACTGAAAGTCAGGGCAGCAGTTCAGAGTGCCTACTGTCCCCACTGCCAGACCTCCCTCCCCATTCAGCCCATGGAGGCTGCAGATGTAAACCCTCCGGTAAGGACCTGCTGTTCTTTAAATACAGACATTGGTCAGAAATGGCTTCATGAGAGTAAAAGAAAAGGATGGAGATTGTGAATTTCTTTGTGTCTGGACATGTTTCAGTGCGTTGGATACGGGTCCTGATAACTAGTGACTTTTTAGTGCCATTGTTAGATTTTTGCTGGACAAAACAGAGGAAAAATGGCCGTGGATGTGTTTTTGATGTGAATATCTGTTAATATCCGCGGTACGTTCTGATGTGTGTGTGCCTCCTGTGTGATTCATGCTCGCCAGAAAGGGCTCATTGGGCTGAGAGCTAATGAACTGCCATGGTAACTCATAAATTGCTTGGAAAATCCTGCAGTTCTGCCACATTAATAATCCTGCCATCCTGCTTTATGAGGCAATAAGCTGAGTCCCAGGGGCCAAGGGCTTCACACCCCAGCAAGAGAACTGTGCAGGTAGAGAACAAAGCCTGAGCACAGGAACAGCAGCTACTCTTGTTTTGGGGTGTCTGGTGCTGCTGGGAGACCGAAGAGGGTCAAGGAGAGGTGGCAGAGGTGCTCTGGGGTTGTGGGGGTGTGCTGACTTTTGCTTTTTCTGGTACTTGGGAAAGCAGTCTGTCTTTCTCCAAAATGTTTAAATAAATGTTCTCTCAAGCTGGGCTAGAGGCAGGGTCTGTGTTAGACAAGAGAGTTCTGACGTGGTTGCCCTCGTGATGGTGATGAGGAGGGAGGCTAAAAAGCTGCACAAATTCTCTCCTGTCATCTCAAAGGTCCATTAGCTCCTGCGCAGTAAATCTATCAATGCCTCAGGCTGAATGAATGTAGTGGTTCCTTCTGCTCTTAAAATGTATGAATTCATGAATGTAAAAAATGTATTTTTATCACTGCAAAACTGCTTTCTGTTGCTATAGAAAGCAATTCCAAGATCTGAAAAGAAGTAGGAAAGGAGCAATTCCAAACTTCTAAGAAAAACCAAAATCCTTTTACATCCCTTTGAAATAGAGCAATGCAGACAGGGCCTTGCTAGAGAGAGACGCAAAATGTGTAATGCAAACTTTCTTTCTTCAAAAGTTGAAATAAAATTTACAAACAAGTAAACATTTCAGGCAGTCTAGCTCTAGCAATATTACACTGAATGCATAGTGTTTGCTAGTGTTTGTTTAATTGGGCTTCTTGTATCATGCTGTGAAGCAGAACTCACAAACAATTTGAAATTCAGAGCCACATAGATTTGACCTACCAAATAAATAAACAACAGAATAATGATATGATATAATTCCATTATGTGGCTACTTTCATTGTCAAGGCACTGTGTTCAGAGATGCTTTAGGACATCTGTTCAAATCCTTTGTCATATCTTCCTAAGATAAGAGAAGTTTGTCCAGTAATTTTTGTATCAAGCCTATGCTTGTCCTTAACTATAGAGTATTTTTTAAAAAGCTATCCAGTCCTCATGTAATGACTACAAATAATGAAAAATTCATGAAGTGGAATTCATCTGACCAAGTGTAGACACATAAGCCACAGAGATTTATAGTGTAGACATTCCCATCTGAGAAAAATACTTTTTACGGGTAATGGAGAGAAGCAGCTGTTTTTGAGGCACAAATCATCTCATCCTAAAGTAAGTGCCTGAAAGAGATGAACTGCATATTTGAAGGTACAGTTCTCCTGTACTGACTAAAAAGGGAGCTTCTGGTGCTTAGCTGACATACTGTTATCCACATGTAGATAACATTATCTACAATGCAAATATATCTAGATCTATACCATCCTATCCCTGGAAGTGTACAAGGCCAAGTTAGATGGGGCTTTGAGCAACCTGGTCTAGATGATCTTTACGGTCCCTTCTTTCCCAACCCATCCTATGATTCCAAGATCCTATGAACTGGTTAGATGTCTTTCAACCACCATGTTCTTATGCAAATGCTTCTTTTGGTCAAAATTATCATTGTCACATGATGATAATACCAGTGTACTCTCCTTACATTTATTGGTTTCCACTCCCACTGTTTGACAGAGCTCCAATTGTTATAGATTTATCCAAGAAAGAGAGGAACATGATGCTTATTTTAGCTCTTGAGAAATTACCTGTAGCCAGGAGTGTTAGTGTCAAAAAAGCTCTCAAAGAGCAGCTCGGGGTCTTGCACCTCAGCTCAAGGTTATATCAGTCTCTACATTTGGGTAGAGAGAGGGATTTTCCTGTTGATTGGTTTTGCATGGGATTGAGGTCCACTTTCTACATTTCCCCTTTATAAATTCCCTAAATGTTTCCAGAAGCTAGAATGGCATCAACAGATTGCTGAATTCTTCAACTGGTTTTCAGGTTGTTCTTTCAGAGTTCAGGCCAGATTAGTTGTAAACTGTCAGGGGCTGTGGCTGGTGACATGGGAGAGTGGGTAGAGTAGATAAATTGGTGATGTAACATCTGTTGCCAGTTTCTGCAAGCGAATGGACCTGTTGAACCTCCTTCCAAGCTTCTGCACATTGCCATCCAGGTAAAGGAAAAGCAAGGAGCTTGTTTCTCCTTTCAGAAGCTTAGATCTCACTTTCAGAATTTGTCACACTTCATAGAACTTGTTAAATAAGCAGTGGCAGTGTAACTAATGACTGCCCTGTGGTGGGTGACCACATAGCTCAAGGCTGATAAGGCTTTGTCATCTTCGGGGGTGTTGTCTTAACAATTTTTGTGGATGCAGTTTCCCGGATCTTAGAGAGAAACAAAGAGGAAACCCCTCAGTCAGCAAGACTCTTACAAGTCGGACTCATGGCATAGATCTGTTGGAGATCATGGATCACCTGAGGGTAAAGGCAAGATGCCATTTCTTTTGCTGATCAGTGCTAAAGTGAATGGGGCACACACTTTACTGTGGGCTTGAAGGTACCTGCTGATAACAGACTAGAGCAGCTGTGCCATCCTGCACCAAGGAGGAATGTGCTGCAGAGACAAAGAGCTTTTTATGTTTAACATTAGTGATTGCACAAGAATGTGAAACGTGACATGGCACAAACAGCGTCATTAATTTTAAGATGAAGCTTGGTAAATTATGTAATTGAAAGCTGTCATTGTGCTGCTTCTCTTTGTCTTTGCTTGCTGTACAACTCTCTGTGGCTCGATCTGAATCACCCATCCAGGAGAGTCCGAACACGTTTGGCCCAGCTGACCCAGACACAGCAACTCTTCATTACCAGGGCAGAATGAGCCTGTGTCTGACACAGAGTAAGGTAGATAAATATTCTGAGGAAGTAGAGCTTCTTCATCTCAGGTGGAGGAGGAGCAGGTAATGCTGTCACCTCAAGGGAAAGGCTTGAAAGCCCTTTGATTCTTGCAGAGAAGGAATGGAGGCCTGGAGATAAAAATCATTGCCTTGGGGATGGGTAGGAAGGAAGATGAGGCTGGAGGAAGCAGAGAGGGAGTTCAAAGGACACCTTTTATGATGATCCTAAGCAGAGTTAGCTGTAAGACAAGTGCAGCCTTACAATTAGGCAAGCTTTGCTAGTCTGTTGCTGTGGTCTTCCACCTCTGGGAGGCATCCAGAACTCCTGCTATGGAAAAAGAGTCCCATCAAGAGTTAGCTAAAGTACTGTACAACTCCTGACCCCCGCTGTTCACAAGGTGTGTGCATCTGAGGCCTTTATTCCTTTCACGTCTATCTTTCATTTCTTTTTGTTTTGTTTGAGTTGGTAAGGACTATGGTCTAAAAGTTACAGGGGAAGACTTAAGAGAAGGGTGGTCAGTCTGTCATGGTGGAGTGAGTGATGGCAAGGATGGCAAGGAGGTAGGTGGGACTTTTATTTTGCATTCTAGTGTTTTCTGTATGTTATATGAATTTAGAAATTTAAGAAACTCTTTAGGATGGACCCAGAATTTCTACTGTAATAACTGTAATGCTAAACTTTAATATAACCGAGATTTTATGGTGGCTGACAAACCTTTGAGATTTCTAAACAGATTTGCTCATTGAATGATTTCCTCTGCACATGTCCTTGAGGCTGAACAGCAATCTGCCATCTAGATGAGCTATTTCAGGCCTGAGGTGGATCCCGAAGGCTCTGCCTGCCTGTCCTGAGACCTCCATGCTTGAATAGGGAGGGTACAGCCTTGAAAGCACTTGTGATCCATCCATGATTTCACCCCAGCAAAGGAAATCTACCTGAGAACGATTGTGCAAGAAGAATTCTGAATGCCATATATCTAAAGGAAATATTTCAGGAAGTCTGGAGAGGGGTAAGTGAGCAGAATGAAAGTTATATGGGTTATCTATGTGGTGATTTTTTTTTCTGTAAGCTTAACCCTGATCTACAGACTTTCTATTCTTTGGCATATTGAAGCCATTAATGATGGTCTTTTAAAAATTCTGATCATGAGTAAGTGGTATTTATAATTTTATTACCACAGGTTACTCTTTTACCTGGGAATCTCATTAAATAGCCTCATAAATAGGTTTACTGCTGATTCTCTGTGCCTGTCAAGACCTGTACAGCTTTCAAATATAGTAATTAACAGCAATGTTGCCAGGTATGAGTCCTTTTTACTGGGGACGTCGTAGGCAGCCAGTCTGCCAGCCCCTTTCATGCAGGAGACTGCAGGCTACAGCCCGAGGAATATCTCAGCAATGAATGACTGACCCTTCATTCAGTGATCACCCTAACTCCTCCTAATTGAGGTTAATGCCAGAAGCATTGACACCTTGATGCTAATTCATTAGTGCCTGGAGGCTACTGGAGATTGCTGACAGCTCAGTGAAACACTCATTAAATTAAATTTAAAGGGAGCGTTTGACACCATGACCAATTCAGATATATTTGCATGGATAACATATATATATATTTATCTTTCATTTTTGAAAATGTAACAAGACAGTGCCATTTCCTTGTACCCTTTATAACTTAAATGATTCTATGATCAGATGTGTATTTAATAGCTGGGAAGTGCACTAATGATTCTGTGAGTGTTACCTCAGCAGGGACTGGTTGTGCAATGCACTTGGTCGCTAAGAAATGGTTCCTGCTATGAGTAATTTAGTGGTTACACAGTCAGGGCCAGCCAAACTTTGGAAAAAGTGTTAATCTCATTTTACGTGTGGAGACAACATTTACACAAGGGCTCTTGTAATGGGAGTTGAAACTAAGAACTATCAACTGTCTTATCGACATATATTCTGTTGTGGTTTTGTCAGATGAGTAGATCCATGCTTTGTTCTCTAGGTGGAATTCTCACCATGCAGTATTTCCTGCTCAATCCTTTCTTATATGAAATGAAAAGAAAGCACAGGATGTGGCAAGATAATTTCTAAGTTATTCCTGTTTTGAACCTGAGCTGTGGCTCTCCATGATCAAACCAACTAGTCCTGCATGGACTAGACAGGAGGAGGATGCTGTGTCTGATATGAATTATGTGATTTATAACAGCTCAATGATGACCAACCTATGCCTCTTCAGCCATGTGTCACTAAAAAGCATTTCTCTTGTTCCAGTTCAAGTTCTTGTCTGGGAGAGACCAAGTAACAGTAGGGCATAGAGGCTGACATTTCAGTGTCTTCTCACGACCTTCTGCAGGTTACCCCATTTCATCCTTCAGTGGTATAACAGAATTCCAGAGAACAGCTCTTCCCACCTCCTTTGGACATTTTGTTTCGTTCCTGCCTGATCTCTGAGGCTCAAGGCATGAATATTTTTTCTTCTGGTTGTGTAGAGGTCCTGGAATGGACTTTTACAGTCTTAATGTCTGGTCATCTCTGCACTGTGCTTAGAGATGGGGATGCCAGTGAGACATTTAAGGGCAGACACCTCCCAAAAGTTCCTTGGGTAATGTCTGCTCAGCGTAGATGACCTTTTGTGGGGCACCTCCTCCTACAGTGAGGAGTAGATTGCCATGGAAGTTACACACCTGCTGTCCTGTTCTTCAGGAAACTTCCGTAAACATTCTTTTTTTTTCATTTACTTTTCCTACCTCCTTTTTGTGACCTCCGTTTATTTAAAGTATCCACACCCATGCAGTTAATGCCCCTTCAGACAGTCACTTCAAATACTGTTGACAGTGGCTACTTTTCATGTCCTGTTTTAGTCACTGTTTAGCTAAGCCATTCATTTCAGGTCCTTTAATCTTTCCTCATAAATCAACCTCTCCAGTCACTCAATTGTCTTTTTTTCCACAATTACCTGAATCTTTTAACAAATACTGAAAAGGCTTGTGATTATTCCCCCCCGCCCTGAGGTCCAGCAGAGACTTACAATTTCTTTGCCCTATATTAGCAATGACTGTTGTTTCAGCATAAAACAGGACCAGCACCACTACCTGTGAAGAAAAGCTGACTTTCTCTCTGGAGTTTCAGTCCCAAGTATTCTGCTGCTCAGTATTTCACTTACTACCCCTCATCTATGTGAACTGAGACAAAGAATATATCAATTTCTGAATGTCAGAGTAGGGAAGCGTTTCTGCGTGGGGAAAATGGGATCATGGGGAACAGTATCAGCATCCCTTGCTGGCTGGTTGTGTTTCCAGCTTTACTGATACAGATGCCTGGGGCCTTAAGGATTACTGATACTGCATAATATAAACAACAAAGCAAATCCTACTAGATCCCTGTCAAAGATATTTAACAAAATTCCTAACCCATGAGCCCACCCTGGGCCATCTCTTATCTATGAAAGCCATCTCACAGCTGCCTGCAAAGCCTCTGGATACTGGTTAATCCACGGAGATGGACCCTTGGTGTCAATGCCTTCAGGGGAAGGAGCAAAGGCAGGAGGGCAAAGTCTTGGAGGTCTCTTTGTCTGATGGGTTTCACTCCATTTTGGTCCCAGCCAAGCCTCAGGGAAGGGAAGAAGGCTGGTATGCAGCTCCATCTGGAGTCCAGCAAACTTGTTCCCTAGTTGGTCAAAAGTTGCCCCAGCCTGGATGCTCATAGCTTGCAGAGACCAGGGGATAACGTATCAAGGACCAATCTGTAGATGGGACTTGAAGACTTGGACTATTTAGTCCTCAGATCATACGTATTTGCTTCAAGCTTTGATGAAATTCTTACAGTACTTCCTTTAGAATTAAAAACTACCTCTTGGAATGGACAAAACATTACTTTTTTACAAGGGTACATGAAAAATTAGAAAAAAAATACCAGCTTACAAAAGGACAACGCCCTAATACATCTCTTTCCCCTTTTCCTTATCAGCAAGCACTGCCTCTTTATTTTTGGCCAGGCATGGCCCTGTGGAGGGGCAGTGGCCTAAGGCCAAGAGGCTTTCTGCTGAACTCTGATTAATCACCAGCTCTTCGGGCAGCCACTGGGCTTCCTCCTGCCTTGTGTGGTTAGACCCCATGTCCTGGGGCTGTTTGCTCAGCATCTGGCAGGAGAGAACAGCAGCTTCACCTCCTCCTGGGGGGGTTTAGGTTTATGCATCCAGTGCAGACATGATCACACAGATATGATGAGTCTTTGCTTTCAGTGCCTACAGTTGCTGTTGAACTTTATTGACATGAAGCTTTGGAAAAATAAGGTGTTAAGCTCCTGCCTGACACGGTCATTGTTGTCACTCAGTCATGAATTCAATGACTGTCTCACATTTATCTTTCTTTTTTTTTTTTTTTTTTTTGTTTCTTCTTATTGTTATAATACTTATTAGTATGAAAAATAACTAATATTAAAATATGTCATGGTTCCTATGACAAAATATTATCTCCTCTAATTTTTTTTTTTTTTTTAGTTAAAAAAATAAAATCATCTGGGGTTTATCCCAGGATTACATAGTAACACACATTTTTTAGTGTGCTGCATATTGATCAAAGGTTCCGACTTCTGCCACGTGAAAGTTGTACCTGATTCCCACAAGGAAAAAAGGCAAATTTTCCCCTCTGTACTATTAGAAATGATCAAAACCTTCTGCAGATGCCTTGGGTATCAGTGAAGAATGAAGTATAGGATGCTGGTGCTGTGCTGTGGCTCTCTTTTGAGAGGCTTGAGCCCCCTAGTAAATTGGACTTGGAACGCGTGTAATGTAAATTTTGTGTCAGATATTTCTTAGCCAGTTACAATATTAACAAACAAATGGATTTCCTTTCATTCCTCACCTCATCATTCTTTGTTCTCTAAGTTGTGCTTAATTAAATATGAGGGTGCCTCTGACAGTAAAGAAAATTAAATGGGGAGGGCACAGATACTGGTTTGTACTTTTTGCTTTTCTTTCTTTCCTGTTCCTGTTCAGCCTTGTCAGGGTAGTGATTTTCTCTTAAGCAACACTTAGGCATATGCATATGTTTGCATTTAATCTCCAGATGGGGAGGCAGGCCTCTAATAACTGTGTGAGCTGCTGCTTTATAGATCTGGATGGCTGACTGACTTACCTTCCTTTTGCTGCTGGCCAAGAAACTGTGCCTGTACCCCAGGACACCGACGCACTCATGGCTGAGCCAGGCTTTTGGATTCTCAAGCTAGACTGGTGCAAAAAATTATTTACCTCTCCCAGTCTGCAGAAAGTTTCCCCTCCTCTTTACACATGTGAGACTCTTGATTTCAGGTTCACACAAACTGCTTTCTTTTTTGGCGTGACCACTCTTTGCAAATTTGTTTCCGGAAGTCTTGAGCGGATTTTATTCAAGGAAATGTATTTCATCATTAGCACTGACATTTTGGTTAGGGCAAAAATATTTTCCTGAGTGAAGGGACTTGTAATGACTCCTCTCTGTTTCTCTCTAAGTGCTCCTCTGCAGACTTCCTGGAAAGGAACAGCGGGTCTCCAGCTGTGTCTCAGGTATCTTGTCCTGCCTTGGTGAGTTGTGCTTTCCTGAGGGACCTCACTGAGAAAGTTGTAGATCTCAGCATAGCTGGGTCCAACCTACTTTGAAGTTCAAGACTAAAGGTTTGGACTAGCAAGCTGGAGTGTGAGTAGAGGAATGGAGTACTGAGTGCACAGATGTATTGATCTGAGTAGGAATGCATTTGCGAATAGGTATGTTATTAAACATTCTCTAATGCTGACCAGATGTAGCTGTCTACAGTATAATCAGCTACATATGGACGAGATACATTGGCCTCCCTTTGTAGTCAGTATATGAAAAGAAAAAGGCATTTCTAGGTTGCAGTTTGTCTCATTTTCAAGTAGATATCTCGGGTACCTTACAAGGTACTCTCATTTTTCAAGTAGAGTACCCAAGGTACTCTCATTTTTAAAGGAAGTCATGGTGACTAGACCAGATGTGAATATCTGCATTGTTGACATCTAAAGTTAGGTTAGATAGTTATTGCCTTGAGTGTGTTTGCTACACATTTACATATTTTGAATAACTATTTGTTGTTACTTTCCTAAGTCTTCAAACCTTATGAGGTCTAAATGAATTCTAGTGCCTTGTTGATTTTAAATTTACTAAATTGCTTCAAATATTTTCTTTTTATGAAACGTATTAGTCTTTGACAGTTTCATGTCTTATTACCAGAAAAGTAAAAAATTATGTATGTAGTTCAATAATATCTGCCGTGGGTAAATAAGGTCTCTTCTGAAGAGTTCTTAGGTTTCTGTGGGTTTGAATACAGTTTTGCAAGATGGGATTCAGGTTTTGATTCGGATACTGAATGTAGCTGTCCAGAGATATCAAAGCTCTTGGTGTAGCCAAGGAAACCTGGTTTTGTACTGACTAGATATGTAGAGCTCAGTAGCTCATATATACACATATAGTGATATTTTAGACAATTGGATTTATTTATAGATCCTGCCTAATATTTGCACAATCTCCCTTTGATGTTTCAGCCTAGGGCCTTTCAAAAGCACTCAACAGTCATATTTAACCGGATCATGGGTATTTGACCAGCTGAATTATTCTTGGATCAGTGCTGACAATAATGGGAGCTCACACACCAAATACCCATGTGGACATTTACATGTTGACTCCCCCGCTTCTTGCTGCTGTGGAAAGACAAAACTCTGGGAAGGGTTTGTCTTTGTCTGAGGGACACAGTGGTCCTAATATAGTTTTCTTGCTCTGGCAGCTGTCTCTGTGGAGAACAGCAAGAATGTAAGAGAGAAGCTAGTGTTGCTATTTATTTCTTGTTTTTTACCCGTCTTTGAACACAGCAGATCCCAAAAATGGACATGGCAGTGCTATCCTTCTTAACACACAGAAAAGCGTTTCTCTATTTTGAGACATGTCCTTCTGAAGGGCATTTCCTTTTGCCAGTTAGTGTTAAAAGAAAACCTTTCCTAATCTTTTATTTCAGTGGAAACTTACCTGTCTCAGAAGCAAGGGTTTGGTGTTAGGGCTAGAGTCTACAACATTGAAAACATGATTATTTCCAGCCAGAAATGCTTTGAACCAGTGCAAGAATAACAGCTTGTCTCGGAGTCAAAACTGCTGGTGATGTTTATGCACTCTAGTAATGGAGAATGCTCCCACAGGTCTGGTTCTATCAGCTCTGTATGGTATTTGTCCACATGGAAGCAGCTGGGTTGACAACAGTAGAGCTGTGAGTACCTTCACACCCCTCCAGCTTTCTCACTGCCCAGCTATGCTGTGTGCACCCTGGCAGCCCAGTTCAAACACGGGAGGCTCTGACTCATTTGGAGTACCTGCTATGGCCAAGCCTGCAAGGAGCTGCCTCCTTGGACAACCTGTGTCACCCGAGGAAGGGACAAGGGCCCCTCCAGTGGAGTGCACACCTCCAGTAACACAGGGAAACTCTCCTCTCCAGCAAAGCACAGGGTTTAGTGCCTGCAGCTTCCAACTAGACCCCGTGATTTAGGAGGCTCTCCAGGGACTACCCAGCCCTGATCTTGGCAAAAGCCTACACAGCCTAATTAGAGCCTTTTCCAGCTGGCTCCAAACCCACCAGAACCATCTGCCAGTGGATGTGTTGCAGCGTGCCATGCTTGGCTACTCCACTGTCCCTGCCCCACAGAGGTGTCCCGGGAGTTACTGATGTTGATTCAGTGCCCACTGGTAGGAAATCCCTGTGGCTGGGGGAATCCCCCCAACTTGCAGCTCCCAGCATGTTCTGCTCTGTTTGTGTCTCTCAGGCAGCACAGAGGGCAGGGGGTGAGTCTGGATATGTAGAGGAGGCAGCTATGACCTGACAGGCATCCCTTGCGCTTGACAGCCAGTTTGGACATTTAACTGTGTTCTGGAGAGTCCCCATGGGCTGCACTAGTGCAGTGAAAACATTCTTTGGCCCTAAGGGCAAGTATCTGGGCATGGCCCACATCTGAATAGAGAAACTCTCTATACCCAAAGTAGCTGCAGAGAAAAGTCCCTGGCTGTGCTGTCCCCTGGGAGATGCCAGGGTGGAGAACTGGCCAAAATATCTCTGGAAATTTTGTTAGTCACAATGTGTGCAATTGCAAGGCAATTCTTGGTCCTGTTATTTTATTAATATAGATGTGTCCTGGATTTGAACTTCAGATCAAGGAGTTTTATTGATCATTATCCTTCCAGTACCTTTTTGTTTATTCTTCAGTCTTTCTGGGATAACAGGATATGGCATTCATGAGCCTGGCATGCTCAGAAATATCCCTGCTCCAGATCAGCACAGCTTTCCTGCCAAAAAGGGCTATGGGACTGCAAAAAAATCTGTTACAGGGGAAGTATTGAGACTGTCTGGCTCTTGTGTGGTGGAGAGTGAATCTGACATTGGCCAGGGAATGGCCAGCGAAACCTGAAACTTGGCTGCCCTGATAGTAGGAGAGCAAGAGAGGGACAGAGGGGAGGGCTGTACCCTGACCCTGCAGGGGAAGTTGCCCCATTTTTTTGGTCTTGGGCTGTTCTCAAATATTTTTGTCCCGTTCTTTCTCTTGTTTTTGTTGCCAAACAAAGAAAAACCAGCTAATACCCGTTCCCTCCACACCCAGGAGACTGCTGATCCATTTACCTCTGTCTGGTGCATTCAGGGCAGGGGGTTGTCTCCTCTCTGATACTAATGACTTTGTCCACGATTTCTCAGCCTATTTGGAAGGCTGAAAAAGAAGTTGTTGGACAATATCCACCATTAATTAGATTGGCAGTGGAAACCAAGTTGGGCTAATTTGATAACTTTGAAAAATACAGACTCCTCAGACCAGTGTTTCCTTTGGACATGCACATTCTAGTAGCATTTAATTTATTTTTTAATTATCCCACCAACTCTCTATTAAATGTTCCCAGTTGAGTCTGAACTCTGATTTGCTTTGAAGGTGCTTGGGATCAGATCTCGCAGCCAGGAGAAGCTGGAGCATTTCTAGTCATTAACAGAGAATGAGTCTGAAAGGGGCTTTGGGACTCAGAAATATGGAGGTATTTGAGTAACCTTCCTAATCAAGGTTTGAATCCCTTCACAGATAACAGCAGGGAGAAAGTCTAAACTCCCTGAACATGGTGGGCAGAACAGGTCAATAAGAGAGCATGTCTTGTCCAAGCGAGTCCTAGGACCTGCTGCAAAATCTTTGGAGTCAACAGGTTTTGAGTCAGGTCTCAGATGATTCTGTTCTGCAATAAACATAGAGGAACAGCAGTAATTGCAGACCATGGTGCTCATTTTGGTCACCATGATATTATTATAACTGATCCCCAATCCACAAACACACCCTTTTTCCTTTGCTTGCCCAGCAGCTCTTATGAATCAAATGTGCTGTTGAAAGTGAGTTGCAGATAATGTGATTTCCCTGAGCCTTTCAAACATGTTATAAAACCAGAGGAGCCAAAGTAATCATCATGATTAGTAAGCGGACTTGGAGCCTGAATCTGAATCTGCTGTGAGTATAAACAACCTGCATCCGTGTGTGCATCCTCCCTGCCTTCAGTGACGAGTGCTTCACTGTAAGATTAAGGGCTGAAGGCTCCAAGATAATAACTTCAGCTGTGTGCCTCTTAGTGCTATAAAGTCCATAGAATATCAGAATATTTATTGCTGTGACTTAGTTGCAAACTCCCTGGAGTGGATAAGGGTTGCAGACCTCATGATAAATAGCACACGCTATTATTTAGCAAATGATAATGCAGACCACAGAAAAGTAGGGAGAGAGGAAAATATATTCCCAAGGGCTGATAACTAATGTAAAGAGCCAAGAAATAGTTTAGAGTGGGAGGGAGTTTCCCCAGCTTCCCTCCTCCATGGATAAGTCACTGCCTTACGGATGCACTGCACAGGGCCCAGCACTGATCCCTCCAGCACCAAAGTTACTCCTGGCAGGAGTTCAGAACATACAGATTCACAAAACCCTGTAGGCAGAGCAGACCTGATGTTTTCCAGCCCCAGCTGGAAGGTGATATAGCCTATATTCAAAGCAGATGAAAGGGCTTGTGGCTAAAGCTTAACTGGTTGTTTACAGGGCTTCTCTGATGCCTCTGTGCCATCTGCTCCATGCACAGGGCAGGTATTTTACCAGACTATTTCCCTGTCAACCCTTTCTTTCCAGAGGGCTAAAAAATCCTCCACCTTTTTTCACCCAACCAACAAGGATATATCTGTGCTACAAATCTCCCTTTGCCTGGAATATGCCATCCTGGAGGAGTCACATTCCCTGACCATAAGCAGAAATGTGTCATTGCAGAGGATGAGGCACATGTAACATGATGTCAGAGGGTGGTGGGTGAGCCTTACTGGAATCAGGATCACTTGGTGAGGTATTAAACATGAGTGTGTACAGACAGCACTGTTCTGGTGAGTGCTGTGCCAAATTATGCCAGTCCTTGAGGCAGGAGAGTTTGTGCAGCTGGTAGGTGGTTGGGATAAGCCAAGGGCTGGGGTGACCCACAGCCTCTTTTCCTTTTTATGGCCTTAGACAGAGGCAGTTGGAACATGGATGATGCCAACCAGCTGTGTCTGCCACTCATAGTCTGGGATGGGGAAGGGGATGGGCATAGTGAATTCCTGGTGAATGAGTAGTACGGGATGAGAAGGAGGAATGAGAGGGGCAAGCCTTGAGATGTGATGGGTCTGCAGTGGATGAGGCAGCTTCCCCTTGATGCCTGCAGGAAATCTGTACCTAATTCATCTCTGTATGACCTACATTAGAGGTTGGTCTTTTTGACACAGAGAATCTGTTTATTCACCCCCAATCCTGGCCCAGTGCAACACAAACTTGTGGGTCCCACTTTGCAGTGGGTCATTACAGGGTGATGCTGCCTGTCTTACGGTAATGGAAAATGCCCACCTCATGTAGGATCACTGTGGTTAGTCCACAGATGAAATCTGGAGAGTTTGGAGGCAGAGTGTGGCAATGCCTGATGGCTTCAGCTGTTACTTTGGGGTAGGAGGTGGAAAATTATGCAGGTAAATGACTGATCATGAAGGGTAAGGCTTTGCTTGCAATGGAGTTTGATTTTTCTATTTGTTGTGAGAAATACAGGCTGTCGATGATCAGAGATACAGCCATGACACTTCTGAAAGACAAGAATTAGAACTGCAGCCTTGGGCTCATAAGGTGAGAATTAAAGTTTCCTGTGTGATTATATGGAAACTGCAGTAAAACACACATAAAACCAAATTGCGGGTCATGTGTTTCAGATGCTGGAAAGGAGAAATGATGGATAGCCTGTGGCAAAATCCAATGTATGTACGTGTGACTGCAAAAGATCAGAAGAAGGCATAAACATCTGATTTAGAATACTTGTACTGCAGAGGCAGATTTGTAGCATATGTTGAGAGCTTATATGGAACAGACCATGCAATATGTGATACCACACGCAGAGAGCCAGCACTCTGGAAACTTCCTTCTGCTGGGAAAGAGATCATGGAGCAACATTTATTTTTAAGAGGCACCCTCATGTTTTACATATTCGTGCTTTCTGTCTTGATATTTGATAGGATTGCATTTCATCACTTGGAGACACAATGCTGAGGAAGGCAGGCTTGGAGAGTACCTGTGCTCTCTCAAACCCATTTCCCTGCAGCTTCATGCCTTACTAGTCCCATTATTTGGCCACTGTGTGTTCTGAGAGCAAATTGTGTGTAGTGGGCAAAGCTAATAAAGTGTATCCTGAGAGAGGTGCACCGGAGGAGGATTAATAGTCACAAGGAGCAGATCAGTGATGTGACTACAAATAACAAGTCCAACCCTTCTTCCTGAGTTCAAAAATAAGTTAACATGAAAATTACAATTTAAACTGCCATGTGCTCAAGTCAGAGCGGCAATGCCATGATTAAACCTATTTCTCACCCTGATTCCTTACACATAACACAGGGAACCTGGCTGTCTTGCCTGTGCCCTTCCTCTGCTCTTCCTGACAGCCCTTTTTATGAGCAACCTGGAGTGCTCTGCATCAGCCTCTGGCTGTAGGTGACCAGGAACCTCAGATAGTTGCCTCCCCTCTTGCTGGAGTGAAGGTGACTGGTGATGGCACATCCCTACCAGCCAAGAATCTCTCATCTGTGGGGACACACAGATCCTTCTGTCAACATCTCCTTCATACTGAATAAAACATCATTTGGGTGAGGGCAGGGGGAGCAACCCTCCTCCTTCAGATCCCTTTTCCAGTGACTAGGGGCTGCTTCCAAGTATTGAACAGGCAGCCAAGGCTTCGTACTGTCTATGCTGACACCACCACTCATCATCCTCCTGAAGCATAGCTGGGCGGAACAGGCTGGCTACTTTCCAGCCGCCAGATGCATGTTCCCCTCCAGTCTGGTCCTAGGGAGATGGCCTGATGCAATGATACTTAGGGAAAAACCTGAGGCACAGCAGCAGAACTGTGAGGATGGGATCTTTGCTGGGATAAGAACAGTGAAAAGGCTACAGGAAGGGAAGTGGCAATAGCAATGAGAGACATGATTGGCAATGGGAGGCAGGTGGGGCTGATGGAAAGGGAATGAAAGAGAGAACTCTGAGAGGAGCAGTTCAATCACTTTGTAGATAATACAGGATATTTGAGCCAGAATTTCATTTTTTTTTTTTTTTTAATAGTCCAGCTCTGATCTGTGAGTTACTGCAGAAGAACTGTTGTATTGTTGTGTGCCTGACTTTCCCCATTTATGAACCAGATAATGGCCATTAGCAACCCTATAGCAGATGAGGGCACCTTAAGATCCTAGCCTGGAAGTGTTGACACTTGAGCATTATTGATAGACATGTGGAGACAGGCTGTCTCTGTGAATACTTCTGCAAAAATCTTCTTAGGTCTCTAAATCTGGCAGCTCCTAGAGCACTACACCAAACCTGAAGCACCTTCACAAAGTCTGACACTGGTACTTGTGCCCTTAACTGTTCTGCCACCTCATGAAAAGTTTTGCAATGTCTGGTAACATAGAGTATGTTGTGAGCTGAGGGAGCAGGAGGTCTCTGAGCATACCCTTAAGGACTAACCACCCATAAGATTTGTCTGCAGCTCCAAAAGTGCAAGGGAGGTCTCCGCCTGCACCAGTGTTGGAGACCTGGACAGACCTTTGGCAAGTCAATTTATGTCAATTGTTCTCTCTCTGCTTCAGCTGTGTATTTAAAAAATGAAATATGAGGATATTTTGAAGACGAATGATGAAGGCAAATAAGGTAAAGAGTAGGATGTGATGAGGTGTATTGAGAGTCCATGTAAGTGCTTAGATAGAAATTCTCGAGAAAGGTGGATGCTGTAATCAGAACTCATCATGCCATTCACCTCGCTGCACTCCACCCTCAGTCACTGATCATTAATGTCACTCAGAGACCTGAAGTGATTTTAACAAATTGTCTGAGAAGTGCAGTTTCTCATTTTAATAGGTCCCAGGCAAGACAGCAGAAGAAAGTAATTCAGTGTCACAATGCTGATAACAGAAGAGTCACAGATGCTGATATCAAGAGACTTATTTAGTCCATTTTGATCTTTTTTGTCTTGCTTTTCTCATCTCATCAAACAATCGCTGGTGGACTCCACAACTGGGTCTCTCTGAGATCCTAACTTAAGATCCACTGGCCATTTTGAAGATCTTCACCATATATTCAGCTGTGTTCAGTTCTATTTTCAGAACCCAAGTAAGTGATGAGGTTTTCATATAGGAGTATTACAGAGACAGTTGTGACTGTTGTATTTTTTGTAGGCTGCTACTTGGATATCATTATATTCGAGCTTGTGCTTCACTTGCCTATGTGTACAGTAGATATGTGGACTGGTGGGATATAGTAGGGAGCCAGAAATGTTCAATAACCTGGTGTTCAGCTCCTTGAAAGTTTCACATCTTCTGAAAGAAGGCAGTATTTGGCCTTTGTTTTCTCCCCACGTTGCTGTCCAGAGCTGCTCTGGTCAGATGCAACACTCATGCCAGTCTGAGTCACAGGGCAGCTGGAACAAGTTGCTCTCTTCATCACTCTTTGGAGAAGTCTGTTTGCTTTGAAAGGGTAGGGCCCTTGTAGAGGACACTTAATTTTCTCCAATTTACATCATTTTCCTGCTCAGATGTTTGGTTGTTTTTTTTTTTTTTGGGGGGTGGGGGGTTGTCTCTAAACTTCAGGGACTCTGTTGAAACAGCTATTTCATGTCTGCTGATGGAAATTCTTATTTATCTTTACTGGAATGATGCAAAGAAATGAAGAGTTCTTTCTTCATGACCCTGATGCCTGCCTTAAATCACAAAACGCTGATGATTCAGACATTAAACTGATCCAGAATCCTGTTCTTAGTACTGGGGTGACCCCATATATGTGGTGGAAAAAGAGTTCTGGTCTTTGCCAAGGGTGTCAGTAGGCACTAAGTTTTTCATATGCCAATATACCTTACTGCACTTCCTGTGGGTTAGCTGGCTTTCACCAAGCTGGGAAACATCCGTAAAGCGCTGTGAGTGGAAGTGACATATTTACCTCGCCTTGTCTCCTTTCATCCCATTCTAGACCTCAAACTGTCTGACAGCATTAGGGAGCCCCACAGAATGAGAACTTGAAGTACTGCTGGATTTATTGAATCTCTGTGCTATCTCCTGACACTAACATTAACTGAATACATTGGGAACGGGGCAGAATACAACCTCTGTGAGGCGACTTCTGGGGATGTGGGAAACAGGAAAATGTTAGAAATGAAACTTAGGAAACCGAATCTGCCTGCTGGTTTTCTTGCAATTAGTCAAGGACCTGGCTCACATAGTTACCTCTGAAAAACAGAGGGCAGAGGAAAATATGTTGTATTGCTCTTTACAAATAAACAGCAGTCATTAAAAGAGCTTGTAACTAACTATCCAATAAATTTGGCTTCCATCTCTAGTAAAAGAGTCTAAATAAGGAAAGAAGAATAATTTGCTGTGCCATGCATTCACATGGAGCCATATGTATATTAACTAACCCTCAAGATAGTTGCCAAGACGAAATGTAAATGATGGAAAAAGGAAGGGGTGAATTTTGTTGTAATGGAATAATGGAGAAAAGACTAAACAAAGTAAATCTGTAAGCAGTTAAAGCAGACCTCTTCCTTCTGAAGAAAAGTTTATTGAGATTTCTGTGTGACTCAAAGCACACTTTAGTTATTAATTTCATTCCTTTAGTGGCATGTGGGAAGTATGCAGACCCTCTAACACATTAACTTCACCATTGAGAAGGAACATGAATGATGCATACATAGATTTTTAAGAAGCAAATCCAGACATAATCACTTAGTTTGATCCAACTGCAGACCAAATAGATAAAAAAAAAATGTGGTCATTTAATCTGTGTAAATAAAATGTCTGATCATGTACTGAGGCAATTAATATATTATTTCATGAAGATGAAAAATTAATTTAGATTGACTGGAGATGAAGATTATAAACCAGACTGAAAACAGGCTGGAGGCACCAGAAACACATAATGATGAATAAATGCCAACACTTGGTGGGAGATACCTCAGGGGAACAGCAGGGAACAGCAGGGAACAATGTTAAATTGTTTTTGTTTAAGATCTTATTAATGATTTGGAAGGAGGAATGGCTATGACATAAGCTCAGTGCTAGGATGGTGCTCATCGTGACAACTTTTGGCCTTGAAAGATCTGGATGAATCAAAATCCCAGAAAAAAGGTGTCAAAAAGTTCAGCTTGGGGGTCTTACCTAGAGTCCCAGTGAATGCACCCAGCTGTAGATTCTTCACTTGGAAATCTGAGGTTCACCATTTAGAGCAAACTTTCCACTAGGATTCAGCCTCTCCTACTTATTTATCTAATGTTTGCCCAGCTACATTCACACTGGATTCTCCATACCAGAGCCTCCTCGCTGACCCATGCTGTTTCACTGTCCTGGTATTTGAACATACATTGTGATTCTAGCAAATATCTAGACACATATTTCAGACAGAGGGGTGGTGAAGCAATAGGGGGCTGTAGGGTCTTACTAAATTTTTTATTTTCCAGCCTGTTTTCAGAGGCCTGGGATTTACTCAAGGAAAGCTGAACTTCAGGACTGTCCTTTGGAGAATATCACCATTGCTTTGAGATGGAGATTCAGTCCCCGGAGTCACTGGGTCATCTTTACCTCTTGACTTTGTGGGTGTTCAGCTGTCCTGCTGAGGGGAGAAGGGCAGGTGCTGGCTGAGAAAAGGGGTGGGGCAATGCAGCTTGTCTTGTGGTGCACATCTGGACAAAAGGAGCCGGACAGGTAACCACCTTCCATATCTAGAAAGAAGTGCAAGGAGAGAGTTATAGGAAATGCAGGGCAATTTTGCCATCATTTCACAATGCACTGGTTGGCACTGTCCGGCCGTAAGGCTCAGCAGAAGTTACTAATCCATAAGGTGTTGCAGTGCTGCCCCCCATTCCTACACCACCATGTGTGTCTCCTGTAAGGCTCAGGAAGAAATACAGTGAGATGGTCTGTGCTGGACTCAGTTCACAGGCAACCAGCTTGACAAGGTTGGTTTATATTCCGTGTTGTGAGCTCCCTGGGGCAGTGAATGTCTTAATGGGTTTAATTTACAGAGCAGAGTTGCTCAGTCAGGGGGTATAGCTCAGTGGTAGAGCATTTGACTGCAGATCAAGAGGTCCCTGGTTCAACTCCAGGTGCCCCCTCAGGAACTGCTTTTTAGCTTAGAAGTTAGAAAAAAAAATTCTTTACTTTGAGAGTAGCGGGGCACTGGAATATGTTGCCCAGAGACGTTTTGGATGCCCCATCCCTGGAAGCGTTCAAGGCCACGTTGGGTGGGATTCTGAGCAACTTGATCTAATGGAAAGTGTCCCTGACCATGGCAGGGGGCTGGAATGAGATGATCTTTAAGGTCCCTTCCGACTAAAACCACTCAGTGGTTTGTGGTTTTAAGCAACACAGTGCTTCGACATGGAATAGCAGGATTGACATTAGGAGGCAAATTAAAACATGAGTGAGTAAAGTAACAAAATGCAGACAAAAAGCAAATGAGGATGAAGAGGAGGAGTGTTAACCATAGGAACATACTTATTTCAGCCCCGGCAAGAATCTCAGTTTTCTCAGTGAAGTCTTCTGGTTTGGGTACAAATACAACAAAATATGGCAGTTTGAGGTTCACAAATGCCTTCTCCTTCTTCAGTGCTTGGCTGAAGGACACATTCCTCACATATTCCCAGTCTTAAGTGAACATTGTTTTGGGTCTTGAGTAGGAGGAATGACTAAGAATTAATTGCTTGATTAATTCTCTGATTATTCTTTACAAGTATTAGAAAAGGTGTTATTATCTGCTGAAAGTTGATTATTTAAACTGTGCTTTGATGAGAACAGAAAACAAGGGAATCAGTTACTTAATGTGGTCCATTAGTAGCATATTAAAGACAAATGCAGAATCCCACAAAACTTTTCTCAAATATGACATTTATTAGGTTGTAAAATAGCCTCCCAGAGAAGCATTTGAAGCCCTGTTGCTTAACTGATAGGTAACTGAGACTAAGAGGCCATAATACCTCTCTAAACTAATTGCTGTTTGAACTGGAGAGAAAATTTTTAAAAGTTGGTTTGAAGATTCCCAGTGACTGTAAGTATCCCACAGCCCTTGCAAAACTGTCAAAGAAACCAGATTTATTTCTGTTTTGAATGTCTAGGTTTGACTTCTAGCTATTGGCCATTGCTAGATCTTTTAAGGCTGAAGAAACCTCATTAGCTAATTCTATTTCTCTGTTTAAATGTTTCAGTCTTTTCTTTGTAAAATTAAAGAGGTAAATCTTTGCATGTCTTTCTCCAGAATGATGTTTCGCAATTCTTCATTCATTCTTGTGCCTTTTCCCTCAATTCTTTTTAGTTCCTTCGAATCTACAGCCTCTGAAATAGGCTCTGAATATCAGCAGCAGTTGCACAAATGCCAGGTTGGGACGTTATATAATTGCTTTGCTTCTTCTACTTGATATTACCTCTCTAGTACATGCATTATGCTGTGGAAGACATCTGTATTAAACCACTTAGATTATACCTGTAGTTGGTTGACCTTGGCCAGATGCCAGGTACCCACTAAAGCTGCTCTCACTCTCCCTCTGCAACTGGACAGAGGAGAGAGAAAAAAGCCAGCAAAGGATTCATGAACTGAGATCCAAGCTGGGAGAGGTCAATTACTGATCACCACCATGGACAAAACAGACTCAAAGTGCGGATTGTACTTAAATTTATGACTAAGAGGATAAGAGCCAAAGAGCGAGAAGTAAAACACTCTTAAAAAAACTCTTTCTCTCACCCCTCCTTCCTTCCATGTTCTCCCTACTTCCCACCAGTGGTGCTGGGGGATGGGGAATGGGGGTTACAGTCATGTGTTGTTTCTGCTGCTGCTCAGGGAGAGGAGTCCTTCCCCTTCTCCCGTGGGGTCCCTCCCATGGGAGACAGTCCTTGATGGACCTCTCCGGTGTGAGTCCATCCCTCGGGCAGCAATTCTTCCCAATCTGCTGTCCCGTGGGTTGCTCCTCCATGGGTTGCAGGGGCACAGCTGCCCCACCCTGGTCTGCACCACGGGCTGCAGGGCCTCAGCTCTGGCGCCTGGAGCAGCTCCTGCCCCTCCTTCTGCACTGACCTTGGTGTCTACGTTGCTGTTTGCACGTTCTCACTCTGCTCTTCCCTGGCTGGAATTCTTTCTGCACCACAACCTTCTGTTCTTAAATATATCATCCCAGAGGCATTACTATCTCTCCTAATTGGCTCAGCCTTGGCCAGAGGCAGGAAGCCCATCCTGGACCCAGCTGGCATTGGCTCCACGGGACAGGAGAAGCTTCCAGCAGCTTCTAACAGAAGCCACCCCTGTAGCAGCCCTGCCACCAAAACCCAGCCACAGAACCCCACTACAGCTTGCTAGACTTTTTCCAGTTTGTTTCTGGCCTCCTTTGTCATGTTTGAAAAACAAGATCTCCCCTGTTTAATCTTACATTCAGGACTTTGGACATGTCTGTCCTAAAATACTGTTGGTTCTGTGCAGTTTATTGAATTTCTCTTTGGATTGTTTTGCTTTATTGTCCTCTTTATTCCATACCACTTCCGAAAATTTCACAAACTTACTAAATAATAGTTTAACTTTTCTCCCATGCCAGCAATAAAAATAATAAACAGCAACTGGTAAGCCAGCACCTATATGGGACTGAAAGTTCAGTTGCTGACTGAACATTTGCCATTTACTATTTAATTTGGAAAGGTATCAGCTGGTCTCCAATTCATCTACACTGTACTATGTTTATTTTAAACCAGCCAAGTTTATTATTCAATAATTCAGCTCTGGTGCTCTTCAGAAGCCTGTTACATCAACCCTATTACTTTTTTCAACCAGGCTCATCAAAACGTGAGACTGGATTAATTAATAAGAGTCCATTTCCATTATACATTGTTGATGTATATCAACTGTTTATTTCTTGAGCTCTGCCACAGATGTTCTGTGTTCTTGCCCAGGACTGATGTGCAGCAAACAAACCTGTGATGACAGGCCTACTTACCCCCTTTTTAATGCATGTGAGATGTATGGAGAGCATCCACTTATTTACCTCCCTCTAAAATCTTCCCAAAGTTTTAGAAAAACATTGTGTTGCATTGAGCCAGGGGCATACATATAAGCAGCTACTGGATTTCACTAAGGGCTTTTAATTTTTAATACTGTTCTAGATGCGTCTGTTGGTTTTTATTATTGTATCATATTCCCTTCTGAGCAGCAGTTTGCATATAGAATCTCTTGGGTATGTGCTTCTTGAGAAAAGAGACAGGAGGAATCTTTGGGAAGATCATCTGACCTGGCCTGAACTACTTCGTTTTCCGTTCTTTTCCTGTACCCGTCAGACGAGTATTGGAACCTCTTCCAGCAGTGCATTAGGCAAAATGATCATGCATCTTTCAACTATTGTTTTTACAAACTCCCCTCTGGAGAGGAGCGTTTGAAGTGCAGCATATTGTTTTCATAGGATTTTAAGGTGGTTTGACTTCTGTGAAATGTGTATCCTCTTACATATTTTAGAATCATAGCAACATTTAGGTTGGAAAAGACCTTGCAGAGTCCAGCCATTACCACAGCACTGCCAAGTCCACCACTAAACCATGTCCCTCAGCTCTTGCTGGTCACACTCTTTCTGATACAGACCAGGATATCATTGGCCTTCTTGGCCACCTGGGCACATGCTGGCTCATGTTTAGCCACTGTTGACCAGCACCCCAGGGTCCTTTTTCAATGGGCAGCTTTCCAGATACTGCCTCAAGCCTGCAGTGCTGCTGGGGGTTGTTGTGACCCAAGTGCAGGACTCAGCACTTGGCCTTGTTGAACCTCATACAGGTCCCCTTGGCCCATTGATCCAGCCTGTTCAGATCCCTTTGCAGAGCCCTCCCACCCTCCCACACATCAACACTCCACCCAACTTGGTGTCATCTGAGAACTGACTGAGGGTGAACTTGATCCCCTCATCCAGACTGTTGATAAAGACACTAAACAGAGCTGGCCCAGCTCTGAGCCCCGGGGAACCCCACTGGTGACTGTGCCCCAAGCTGGATGTACCTCCATTCACCACCACTCTGGGCCCAACAATGCAGACAGTTTTTACCCAGTGAACAGTGCACCTGTCCAAGCCATGAGCAGCCAGTTTCTCCAGGACAATGCTGTGGAAGACACTGTTAAGGGCTTTACTAAAGTCCAGGTAAACAATACCCTTTCCCTCATCCACTAAGTGGGTCAGCCTATCACAGAAGGAGACCAGACTATTCAGGCAGAACCTGCCTTTCCTGAAGCCATGATGGCTGGCCTTGATCCCCTGATTGTCTTGCAAGTGATTGCACCCAAGATGGGCTGTTCCATAACCTTGCCCGGCACCGAGGTTAGGCTGACAGGCCTGTGGTTTCCTGGATCCTCCTTCTGGCCCTTCTATAGATGGACATCACATTTGACAACCTGAAATCTTCTGGGACCTCCCTGGTTAGCCAGGACCACTGATAAATGATGGAGAGTGGCTCAGTGAGCTTTTCCCACAGCTTCCTCAGAATCCTCAGGTGGATCCCCACAGACATGTGTGTGTCAGTGGTGTAGCAGATCACTGGCCATTTCCACTGGTATTATGGAAACTTCATTCTGCTCTCTGTCCCTGTATTCCAACTCCTGGGACTGGGTACCCTGAGAACAACTGGTCTTGCTATTAAATACTGAGGCAATGAAGGCATTAAGTACCTCTGCCTTTTCCTCACTCCTTGCCTTTACGTTTTCCCCTGCTTCCAATAAAGGATGGAGATTCTCCTTGTCCCTCCCTTGCTTGGTAATATATTTATAGAAATATTTTTTATTATTTTTATACAGCAGTAGCGGCACTTTTATTTCACATAGGAGATGCTTAAGAATTGAACCACATACCTTTAGTGAAAGCAGATGACATTTGAAATAGTCTGCAATTCCTAAAGGAATACATTCCACCATTTTGATGAGACACTTTTTTCTGTTTCTATTGATTCCGAGGATCACAGTTGCAAACCATTTTCTTCTTCTGGACCTTCACCATGTGTTGGAGATGTCCTGAGTGCAGACATGAAAGGCGAGGGCACAGAATTTCAGAGTTCTTCAAGAAACTGGAATAGACAGTGGAGGAGAGGCTTGATGTGCCATGGTGTTCTCAGCTGGATGAGATTCTTGTATCAGATATCTCCATGTCCATACCTGTCCCATAATTGTATTCATCTATCCAGCCCAACCTGACAGACATTAGTCAACAATAGCAGGTATGGGAGCTCAGCAGCAGCGTTCATTGTCAGCTCTACTACTGCACGTTGGAAAGAAAGATTAATTCTCTGAGGCACTGGGGATTTCAGGTTGAAATGTTACTGTACGCAAGTCAGGAAGAAGGGATATTTGATTCAGGAATCTTAGCTCAGAGTCCAGGACATGTTGGCAAAGCTGAGTTGTGGGTATACAGATGGGCCAATGATTAATGGCTAAAACCCAAGAAGAGCTGTGTTATAAATAGAGAGGCTCATGGTATTTCTCCCAGAGTATGACCATGCTTCTTTGCAATGGCCAGTTTTGATGCACTCTGGAGTTACGGAGAATGGTTTGCCATCTGCTAACAAGTTGGGGCAAAATTTAACAGGCTTCAGGGATGTCAGATAGGTTTTCCCGACCTCATGCTTACATAGGAAGCCTCTTGCTCAAATTCATCACCTTCCTAAGAGTAGAAACGCAACTCCGAGATACTGAAAACAATTACCCCTTAATAAGACATGATCAGAAGCATCTAACTAAACCCCTTAAGAGCAGCAGTTACCGAAGTTTTCTATTTATGAAGCCCTTTTTGTTGCCACAGTATGGTTTTCCTGTGCAATTCCAGGTCTGTGAGCATTTCTAGTTCTGGGCTCATGATGCAGCCTCATTTAGGAAACCTTGCTCCTGCCCTGTGGACTCCCCACAGAGCACACAGTCCTTGTTGAGCCCCCTGAGTCATGAAGTGTGCAATTCCATGGGACTCTCTGTTTCTCTCTCCTTTATGATCTCTGTTAGAAATGAGAAAGCCTCAGCAGTGCTACACAGGAGGGATGAAGGCTTTCATTGTTCCTCTGTGTATTAGTACTTTTTTAATTTTTAAGAACAGCATCCTTGATCTCCTGTTTTCTTCTCTAGCACATGGGACACAGTCATGAATAAGTAGCTGAGTGGATTTGGGAACAGATCTTTGGTGTCAAGATCATGGATGTTTCCACAGAAGGTCTCCCAGTGCCTTAATTTAAATAACTGTTCATTGAAAATTTATGTCACTATCAACTTAGTACAGCAAAGATGATGCTGGTGTCAGTGGTGCAAACTGTCTGCAAAGCCATCCTATTAATAAATGGTGTCTGCAACCACAGTGGGATTTTACTGTTTTAAAAAACTTGCCTACTTTTGGCTGTGCAGTGGAAAAATAGTGCCTGCTGGAGTGTTTCTGTCTCTGACTGTCTTCTGATTGTGACCTGGCATGAACTCACTTATGTAATGCTTCCTAGCAGCAGTGCTGCTGCTGGAGAGGGGGCTGTTTCTGTGACCAGAGGTAACTCCACCTTCAATTTTAAGGATTTTTCTAGCTATTCAGCTTAACAAATACCATATCAGGAAGGAGGAGGTTTCTTTTTAGTCATCACATCACTGTCACTGGAAGCCAGTAGTGTTTTATCCAAGCCTCCTGTGCCAGGTGATCTTCTTGAGAGGGGATGTGTTTGTTCTTTTGTCTTGTTCTCTGTTGCCAAAGACTCCTCTTTTTCTTGTCTTGCAATTCCTCCCCTCCTGCAGGTAAAGGATTCTGGTTGAATACTGCTGTGAGGTGACTCCTGGTTGATATATGTTGTTTTTTTGCTCTTGTGCTGAATGCAGACCAACCATGTGGTTGGGGAAGATTTTGATGTGTAGCTCGGGATGGTGGATTTTTGGTCAGATTTACAGGAACATTGCTATGGCAGTCCAAGGCTCTGTGGCTGACACTTAAAGGCTTTGGTGCCAGATCTTTGAAGGACTCAATCTTAATCTAATATAATAAACAGTAATATTTAGTTTCAGGCCAGGATTTTTCTTCATAATTTATGATATTTGTTAAAGTCATAATTTCTTCAATGTAGCACAAATCTAATGTATGCAAGGATAGACACAAGAATAAACACCAGATGTGCTTCCAGGCCTAAATCCAGAGGTAGAAATCTATACCATACTTCATTCAAGAGCAATGGAAAGAGAGCCTGTATACCCCTTTATTTCTTTGAGCTGCCTCTATATTTCAAGAGCAGAAGCTTTGTAGCATGTAAGTGTAATTTAAGGATATTTCTATGCTGATTGCAAGCACTCAATTCTTTGAATTTTAAGAACTAAGTGCTCTTGGGATGGAAGTGATGAGTCTCAGCTGAAGCCTATCTTCAGAGAGTCTGCTAGTGATCAGCTGTCTATAGCCAGACATCTGGCAAGAATCATATAGCAAGAATCAGATCTGTAAGTCCAACATAACTCCCTGAGAGAAGTTAGACTGCTCCAGTGGAGTGTGTTCCCTGGGACAGTACTTCTGATTCATTTCTATGCCACAGACTTATGCCTCCATACACGGCAGACCCCAGACTGCAACACTGAGCACCAGGTACTCTACTTTCTTTTTCTCAGATCCTAGAGCTTATTTATAGGGCCTTCTGTTCCGCCCTTCCCCTCTTTTCTTGTCTCATCTGTTGTTCTTAATTTTCCCTCTTCTCCATTCTTTTAGTTTCTAAATGGGTAAAATGACACATCTCAGCTTAGAATTTATGTTAACATGTACTTGTCTCCTGTTCTTGCTCATGATGGCTTAGAAAGCCTGAAGGGAAATTGTGTAATTTAATGTGCATTCATGTGTGTTTTCAGTACTTCCCGTTAAACAGCTACACACAGAAATGTTGGCAAGAACAGAAATAACAGAAATGCTGTCCCTGCTGTTTCATGGAGTACAAAGCAATTATTACAGGGAAAAATTTGCCTTGGTTTCCTTGGGAATATCTGATCACTTCAAAGGATTTCTGCCCAAGCCCAGTTTATACTACAGTACAGTATGGACGTGTTTGGGCTGGCTCCACACGGAGTAAGACAACACCCACGATACATCCAAGCTAATGTGCCTCCGGATAGGGTTCATTAGTTCAACAAGCCATGTCCCTTGCATAATTTTGCTGCATCTGGACCAAGCTGATGCATTTCCCTACCAAGTGCTGTCCTGCAGCACGATGTAGCACAGCCAGCCTGGTAGGGCATCAGCTTGGAGATCTCTCCATGTTGTGACACAAACCAAATAAAAGCTACATGTGAAGCACTCAAATTTGTATTTCAGTTAAAAGTATCCTCAAAGGCATCCAGTGCACTTCTGTCCTTTCTCTCCTAGGTATCTGATACCCATTTCTGTCTTTCATTTGCTTAAGGCAAGTTTTCCCTTATTGGCAAGCTGCCTCATTTCAATAACCTTCTATTTTGAATTTGCAGTAAATAAGCGTGGCTTTGGTTTTCTTCAGATGGCCAGGGCTGTATTCTGCAGCATAAAAACCATTAGTAGAAGGCAGAGAATAGAACTGATTCATCAGTAATAGCACCTCAAGTGCATTTATTTACTTCTTAAGTGCTCTGGAAATGCTTTCCTTGAAAACTGCAAACTGTGATACATGTAGATTGATGGCTGGGTGGCTTTGCTGAATATAGAAACCAACAACTCTGTATACAAAGTGATTGGAGGCATGGAGACCTTGCTGACACCTCTATGATATAGGATTATTTAAGCAGGATAAGATCATACTGGAAAACTTGCTGTAATCTCAAAGCAGAATCTGACAAACCTTGGAAGGTCAAAACCATGAGTGTTTTGCATGGATTCTCCTTTCCTGCCTCTGAAGCCTACTTCCTCAAAAAAGGTTAAAAGAAGAAAGGTACTTTTAAGTTCCTCTTTGTAAATGAAATCATAATTGATGGAAAATTAAGGCAATTGATGTAATATAAACCTCCTGGTAACTGGAGAAGGTGCTGCAGAGGCTTCCCAGCAGTTACACATCGAGAAACATTCTTAATCTCCTAGATAATGTGGAAAAGAAATGACATTTACTATCTACAAGTCCTCACAAGCTAAGGATGCAGTTTATAAAACTGTATTTGGCTCTCCCTCCTTTTCCTCCCTTATTGTAATCCTTCGGTATGGATCATTTTACATCCAAACTCACCTTCATCTGTTATCATACTTCAGTGATTTATCAACATCACAAAGTTCTGATTAATAAGGCTAGAAGAACATCCATCAGAAGAACTGAGAATGTGTGATCATTTCCTCTCAGGCTCTCATTAGCTGTGGCTGTCCTTCAGGGAGTTTTATCTTTGACTATTTCCAGACTTAAGTATATGAGGCTTAAAAGTAATATCCCCAAATTAATATTTTGTTTCTCTGGGTTTTTAAAACCTTTGGTCAAGATGGAATACGATCTCCATACTGTCAACTGAAATAAGCAGAAACAACCCAAACTGTCCATGTACACTTTTAATGAATGAGCAGGCAAATCAGAATAATAGATGGCTTGATTCAGCTTCCTTCATTCCAGATGAACAATGCAAAGATCTACAGATAATCTTATGACCATATAACATATTTGTGGGGTAGGTAGGAATGACACTCCCAGTGTCTTTTCCAAAAGGATTTCCTTTTTATTTACATTGCTTTGTTTTAAAATGAAATACACCTCTCGTATTTCCAGATTGCTACGATTAAGTGAAGCGGGAAAGGTTTTGTTTTAGTTTCTATACTAAGCTCTCCTTTTAATGAGACACTCCTAGGTTAAAAATACCTTTTGCAAGTGACTTCCCACGTCTTTCCTGCATTAGTGACAGATTGGAGAAGAAAATGTGGAGTACGCCTGAAAGTGATAAGTTGAGGTTAGAGGTCTAGCCAAAGTCAAGTGCTAGGGAGTTTCAGCTGTAGAGAGCTGATGCTTTGAATTATAATCAGGTGATTAATGTTTCTAATGTAAGTGGGTTTGGGAGTTACAAGGACTTGCAGCAACAGCTTGGGTAAGTATGGTGAAACCTGCTTTTAGAGATATTTTATTTATAGCACATTCATTAGGTCAGAGAGAATGGACAACATGTGCCTATGTGGTTAATGATAAATCCATCTGAGGACTAAACTAGTCTGCTGAGTTATGAGAAAGCCATTTGTAGGTCAGATTTTTCTGGAGAGAGACAGACTTGAGAGAAACAATTCTGCTTTGTTTGGGGGTGGAGGGAGAGCAGGGAGAGGGGACAAGATGAAACAGCTTTTCTCCTTTTGTAAAATACATAGGATGTAAATGTTACAGATCTTTATTAATTTTAAAAGATCATTTGCCTGTGAAATGCATGTAGTTGGATTCATAAATACCAAAAATAGCATGGGAAGGAGCAGGCATGCCTGGAAAGGTATAGGAATAATTTTTTTTATAAAAGAACAGGTAATCTAATGTTAACATATGAAAACTGCAGTGATTTCTGAAACTGAAAAAGCGAGAAAAGAATACATCTCTGAGGCATTGTAGTTTTTCTTGTGGGATTCAGACATTCTAGCATGAAATGAAAGGTATTGAGAAAAAAAATAATTATGTAAGACTATTCCTTCTGTTTGAATTCACCACACCTTAATCCTGCTGCTGTAAGCAGTTTAAGATACTCTTTCAAATAGAAATAGTTTCCCCACAGTGAGAGCATAGTTAATAAACCCAGTATTTTGGCACATGATGCATGTTGTGGTTTTAGTTATAGATCTACCAATAAGATAAAAAAAGACTGGTTCCCCTCCTCTGTCCCTATCCATGGTTGTGCAGGTCCTTCAGCCATAGCTCCCACTGCTTTCCATCATGGACCATGATGCCACTTGGATTAAAAAAAAAAGAGGAAAGGAAAGCAACACAAGCATAAGAAAGCCCTTATTAATTCACTTTATATAGCAGCCAAATGCATAAGCGTGTTATTTCACTCTAGAATCTCAACAGTTTCACACTGCAAATCCTCACAACTAAACAGGCAAAACCTGTCCTTTTTAGACAAGCTTTTCCCTGCCTCTACTCTTATTTTTAGGTAAAAATGGAAATGTGATGTTCATTTTCAAGGAAGCTAATTGCAAAGTGACTACTCAAACGTGTTGCCCATACCTTTCCTGGGTGTTGCTGTGTCGCTGCAGGTGCTATTTGTGAATGAGTTCAGATTATCAGAACAAACTTTCAAAAAAGCTGACTGATTATACTAAGTATTTTTGTAGAAAGAAAATGGCACCTAGTGCAGAGATACTTAGTTATACACGTATAAGTACAACAAAACCAAGTGCAGAAATCTATCTCATATTAAGTCACATTGAAAAGTTATTTGTCTCAGAATGATGAGTTAATGACAGAGATGGTGGCTTTGCTCCTCTCTTGACACTTTATAATCCAGAGTGGACACCCTGCTGAGAAGATGTACTTCAGTGCCACACAGCTTCTCAGGCTCCAGCAGTCACTGCATGATACCTAATAGCCTAATCAGGGTCTACCTCATTCAGAGGCTGCACAAGATAACTTGTTTCTGGCATCAAAAGATATGACAATACTATCATAATATTTATTTTATAGATATGAAACATCTATTTTGCTCTTCCAGGTAAACACATATCTTGTTTTTGGTCCCCATGTTAGACACTGAATAATTTGGTGCAGAGATTGAAAGAGTTAGCTAGGCTCTCTCCGTAATCCCTGGAGCAGGAGGGGCAGCTCCAGAGGTGATTCATCTCACCTGTGTTTAACTTTGTTTGGATTGGACAAATTATCCTCCACAAGTGCCAGTCTCTCTTTACTAACTACAGAGACAGCACAGTTATTTAGTTCAGATCTACCTTTGAGGTGGCTCAGCTGAGTGGAGATATATCCACCCCACGGATTTAAGGACCACACTTGTGCTTTGAATGACAAGGGCAGAGCTCTAGGGGTAGACGTGCTCCTTGCCTTGGACAGTTTACAGACAAAAACCAGTAACTGAAGTGCAAGAAATAAGGATGTTAAAGCTTTGCAGGAAAGTCTGAGACTCACAAGGACAAGATTGCCTTTATCCAAGCCTTCAGTCCTGTGGTCTTTTGGGTAACTTGTCATTCTGACACGAGCTATATTTAGTTTATTGATTAAGTTAATTAAAAAGCATCAGGGCCCTGCAACAGGAAAACTTTTATGGTACTAAGTGTTGTTTTGGTCCCTCTATATCCCAGTCCATCAGCTGGTCTCTGGCATGGCTTGAACATTATCATGGACCAGAGCTTTTGGGGGGTAAGGGCATTTCACCTCCAATGTGTGCGTGGCTGGGCTGTGCCTGATGGCCTCAGGGCCAAAAGCGAGCCCTGCCTCTTTAGTTCATTGCAAGGTGCACCAGCAGACTCTTCCTTCTCTGTTTTTATTTTACCTTGCCACGACCAGAACTGTGGGGAAACACCCGTGGAATGCCGGGTATTTTGCCTGGTACAGGGTTAGCCTTACTTTGAAATACTATGGTGCTATCTAATTCCCTTCTGCTGTTCTCTCTAATCTGCAAAGACCTCACAAATCTGATTTTGGCCTGGTCACCCTAATCTGCATCATGGGCTGTTCATTGACTTCAATGAGCCACACTGGAGTATGTCAGGTTTTGGAGCTGATTGTTTTTTGAGCTGGTTGAGCAAACAGATCTGCAAGATCTCTTCCTGACAGTACATGAGCTCTGATCTGAAAGGAGACACAGCCTCAGACATCTGTTTTAAGGGCACAACTATTCTGAGCTTATTTGAACTCAGTACAAGGCTCTGTGTATATTTCTTTGATTAATTGAAAATAACCTCTCGTTAAGGGAGTGACAACCGATATCTTATGATTGTGCTCAAGTCATTCACAGGAGCGAAAAAAATACACCAAAGGTTAGGCAGGTCAAAGCCCTTGTTTGGATCAAAGCATATGTTGAACACTGCATAAATGCCAAATCTTAAAGTGTTTTTTGTTTAAGGTTGAAGTTTGGAGTAAAATGATACTATAACAATAAATCCCTAATCCAGTTTGTTAGCTCGCTACTGCATTCACAAAGGCACAGCAAAGACAGAGATGCTTCTGATGGAACAACTTCATAGGAGTCCAAGTGTGTTAAAAATTTACAGCATAAATGAAGTAATACCACATCCAGTTCTGGTAGGCACATTTCAAAAAGGACTTTAATGCAATGGAAATGGATCTTGAAAGAGTGACAGGCACGATTTTGTGGTTTGTCCATAAATCTGTCTTACTGTGAGAGACTAAAAAAGCTCAGCTATTTTTATTTATTCAGGACAAGGTTACAAGATGACTTGTCTGTGGTTTTGTAAGGTTGAGCTTGCATAGTGAGGGAGCAGCAGTCTCCAGTTTCCACTCAGAGCTGCATGGCCAGAGTACTTCCAACCAAAATACTGGAGGGACCCCAGCTATGCCTGGGCTTGAAATATTCCTGCTCGTCTTAGGGTAAACTGAGGCAGGGCTGTACCTTGGTGGGCTGCAGCTTTCTTTGCCCATGCTTGGTCTGCAGCTTCCTGGAGTGACTGATGAATGAAGGCCAGTGTTGAGGGTAGAGAGTGAGGCCAGACAAATGCAGATTAAAAAGGCAGCTTTTTTTCTTGACAGGGTGATAGCCACTGAAATAACTTATCTGACATGGATTGTCCTTCCCTGAAAGCCTCAGATTCAGGCTGGGATATCTTCTTGAACGATGTGCCATAATTTGTCATGATTCAGGTGTTGTTTTGGGACTCCAGTCTGTGGCTTCAGCTACGCAGGTGATCAGACCAGGTGACTGAAATGATCAAATGAGTCATCTCACCTGGCTTTAACATGTACCTATTAAATAAGAATATTTTAAAATTCTGATTTTAATAGGGATATTATAGTCCTATAAAACTGATTGGGAAATAAAGAGGTCTCAGTGAGGTCCTCTTTAGCCTGAGAAAGCTCAATTTTTGGTAAAAAAACCCAAACAAACAAAAAAACCCCTCTCACCACTTTCAAATTTGTGACCAGAATGACTATGTTCATATTCTCTTTCCAGGAAAGAGTTGAATCTGAGCTTAGACTTGGGTTTTAACTGTCTCTAGAACAACTTTTACTATATCTGGTAGGACAGCTTTGAGCTGGACAAGGAGTGATACACCTCCTTCCAAGTGAAAAGTTTCCATTTGACCTGCTGCTCAGTCTACAGGGACCTGTTGTGTGGACATCCCATCTGCAGTGCTGTGGACATCAAATCAGGAAGACAAGAGGATCCCTCAGAAAGTCCTGTCAAAGGGTTTATGGCACTGCCTTACTGCAATGGCAGGTGGGATTTGCAGAGAGCCTAAAGTCAAGCTAGGCCTGGGCTGCTGGTTAAGGACACATATTTTTGGGGTTAGGTCTAAAGTATGCTTTAAAAATGCCACTCAGTTTAGTAATTGTTGTCCTCGTGTACCCAGTTTATAGAGAGATGTTCAGAGGATTTGCCTTGCTGGAAGGTTAGAGTGGGTATTAGGAAAATAACCCTAATAGATTAGGAATAACACTATTAGACAATCCACTAGATTGGATATCACAAAAAATTTTGTTACTCAAAGTCTGGTCAGGCATTGGAACAGGTTGCCTAGGGATGTGGTGGAGTCATCATCCTTGAAAGTGCTAAAAAAGTATGTGGATGTGGTAGTTGGGGCTATGGTTTAGTGGTGCACATGGTGCTGCTCTTTGGACTCGATATTTGAGGTCTTTTTCAACCTTAATGACTTTATGATTCTGAAGTATCCACCCGACTCTGTTCAGTTAAGGCAGTTTCTTGCATCCATCAAAGCATAGGTCTGACTACATGCCCAGTGTGATTTTCTGTTTCCGTGCGTCCTGCCATCATCTCATTTTGTCAGTGCCTGGGCTGCCACTTGCCTTGTCCCCGAGGAGTGTGGAGCCGTGTGCTCCTCACCAGGCTGCGCACAGGACCACAAGCAGCCCTGGCCCATCGTCTCCTCCGCTGTCCGTTTGCACTGAGAGCTTCGGGCAGCGCCGCATTTCGGAGCGACCGCCCGCAGCCCCAGGTAGAACGTCCGGGCTCCTGCCGGCAGTAGCTGCCCCACAGAACGCAGACAGGGGTACCTTGCTCCTGCTTGCTGCCCTCGGGCACACGCCGGAGCGTTCGAGGAGCTTAGAAAAGACAGAAAACTGCTGAAAATAGCATTTTGCTCTCAGTGTCTAACATCATCGCACCACTCCTGCTCAAATAAATAAACTCTGATGGGAATCCCCGCCTACCCCCCCTTCATTCCTTGCTTTAATAAAACTTGTCACAGCGATGTTTTCTTTTCCAGTCAGCAGATTTTCACGCTGGTTAATGAGGGGGAAAAATTTCTCTCTTCCTCCCCCCTCCCCAAACCCCCCCAACCCCCGCTACCCAAATTGCCTCCCCTTTCTTTCATGTCAGGGGCCAAGTTTGGATTGGAGCCTGGTGAAGTTTCTGTGTCATTTCCTGTTGCTGCCCTGCTCGACACTCGCTCCCGCTCTCGCTCCGCTCTCCAATCCTCCCGCAGACGCGCAGGGCGCCCGCCCTCCCCACCGCCGGCTTTTGGGGAGGATGTGAGAGGGCTGGGGCAAACCTCACGCTCCCGCCTGTCACGGCGCATTCCTGCTCTCACGGTGCCCACGGGCTCGGCTCCCGACCCCGCTGCCGGGAACGCCAAGAGAGAGAGCGCTGGAACAACTTTCTCCTCTTCGGGCAGTTCGCTGTAGACGAACCCAGACGGCTGGGGAACCTGAGGCGGTGAGAGCAAAAACATCCTTCTCTTGCAAACTTCGCCACCGACGCCGTGGTCCTGTCCATGCAGGTGGTCGGGATGCTGGCGTTGGGTGTTTCGGAGGTGGGTGGGCGACGGGCTGCGGTGCGGGGCGTGCGGGAGGCAAGGGAAGGGTCGGGTCTGGAGCCCGGGAGCCCGGTGTGCGCCTCACTCCCCAGGAGAGCTCAGCATCTGCGAGGGCTGGCAATGATACTGCTTTTGCACACGCTGGTGACTTGATGTGACTGATGGAAAAAAGAGCTCTTTAAGGGAGGGAGAAAGCAACGTGGGGCTGCACAGAATCTGGGCAAGCACTGAGTGAAGGTGAGGGAAAGAGCAGGGACTGCTCAGCGTTTTCTCTTACGTGCTCGCCTTTTAGATGCAGTTTAGCGTTCACAGGTTTTTCCCAGGACTGGCTTGCGGCAGCGTTCACGGGGTTTGTGAGTGTGTACGGTCCCAGTGATTGCTTTTCTGATCAGAAAGAGCTGATACTTGAGAGAATCTGTGTTACGCTCGCACAGAGGAGTGGGCACAGATCAGCTGGCATCTGTAAAATCCTGCCTGTGATGCCTTTCCTCTCCCATTGCCTTATTTGCTTGCTGAACACACATATATTTATTTGGTAGGAAAATGACACAAATGCTTGTGCTTTAAAGTGGAGCAACTGTGACTTCATGTACTATTTCTGTCATTCCTGACTCGTTCAGTCTTGACTGTTTCTTGGACAAACAAGGCGTAACAAACTGACGGATAAATCGTGAAGCATGTGCTGGAGCTGGTTCCCGGAGCTTTCAGAGTTAAAAGGCTTTCTTGAACTCACTGACACAGGGCAGTAAATCTCAACGTGTCAGTAAGTGAGGGGAAAAAAAAAGCTCTTGCAGAGCATTATACACCGGCAGATAGAGTTTGTGCTGCACAAGCCCAGGTCTTCACAGGCAGGATTAGCTCCCAACACCTCCAGCTACTCAGCAGCATTTAGAAAGGTCAATTATATGTACAATATTTACCAACTAATTATAAGTGAGGGAATAAAAGACTTGCAGTTGGCCCTGGGAAAAATAATCCTAAGGCTTTGCATACGGTGTGTTTACCTCCAAGTTATTGCTCGATTCATGTTGCTCCCTCAACTCCCCCTCATTCTATGCTAATTTTAGAGTAGAATCCTCTCTGTTCCCACCTCCCTAAAGGGAATGTGTTGGAAGAAGGTACAAGATGGGAACGTAAGAAGGGGGCTTTGGGCTCGCTCTGAGCGCATCAGTCCTTCTCCTGAGCCTCTACCGGGCACTTTTTCCCATGGCTGGGGAAAGTTCAAGCTCCCTGAGCAGCCTTGGCATCCCTTGTCTTGCTGCCATGAGCAATGGGGGACCCAGGAGACGTTGTTGATAGCTTTGCCTGGAGCTGGTTTCTAGGTAAAAGCTCAGTTTGTTCCACAGTTCCTATATGAAAGCCTTTTTGTCTTTAAATGGAGTTGAGTAGGAAATCCTTTTTTGTGTCTTCCCATCTCCCAGACTCTTTCCAAGTGCTTTGCTACTCCTTACTGATTTATTAAAAAGTATTCACTTTCAGTATTCTCACAGCTGGCTTATATATGCACTATTGAGTTGGCCTTGAGGGTCTGTGCTACCACACTGGTGATATACATTAGTTGGTCTCAGATGACTTTTGGGTGTTGCTGGGATTTAGGAAGGGCCAGGACACTCCAAAAGGCAGCTTGGATTTGGCGACCTTGTTTGAGAGCGTAAGAGAGTTTAATAATACGTAGGCGTCGTGCTGTGCCAGTTGGCTTCAGGCTGAAGAATGGGCTCTGGCATGGGTTAGTTTACTAGCAGAGGCATAGCCGAGAGAATAATGAGCTCATGTAACAGAGGGAGGAGAGAAGCTGTAGCAGGAGTAGCTCCCAGCACCTCTTACGAGCCTAAGGAACAGTATTTTTATCTGGAGCTGTGCTCTGTATTTCTCGATATGAAAGGAAATGAGGTGACTGACTGGCATTTTTGAAGAGGTCCAGTAGTGAAATCGGCTCTGAGGTGAATGGAATCGTTGCCTGCACAAGGGGACTAAGGGGCTAACTGTGCTTCAGGGGCTGCTTTGGGTACTTGAAAGGGTATTGGAACTGAAGTTCTTAGAAATCCACCCCTATATATATACAGGTGTTGAGAGATGAGCCTCTGTCTCAAATACAGTTTTTGGGAGCCTGTTTCTAAACTACCCTGAAACTTCACCTATGGGTGCTATAGTTGGAGATGAACATAATTTTACCCTTAATTTTTTTGGATTTAAATGTGAACACACTTCATTTTAAGCAGGCATCACTCCTCTGATTTCAGTGAAGTTATTCCTGATTTACAGTAGTGGAGGGTAGATAGGAATCAGTCCCTTAACATCTTTTTTTCTTTCTACCACTTGCAAAGGAGAAAGCAAGATGAGAAAAACCCACCCAGGGTGAGACCATGACATAAACTGACAGGTCTCGAATACCACCAAGACTTTTTTGGATTTCTGGCTTGCCCTAAATCTCAGCTTTTTCTTCTGTTAATGGAACCTTGTTCCATGTGAAAGAAGATGCTGGGTCCCTACTTTTACATAGAACTGCTGTAAAAGCAAAGACAGATCCCCGTCCCATTCCTCTTGTGTGAGCGTGTTCTCCACACCACACAGTACTCGTGTAGCCTTGACAGATGAGTCAAGGAATGGCAATTCCAGTTCTGCTGCTTACCTTGGGAAAGTGCTCTGGAGCCCAACAGACTTTACTGTCTGGAAGTATTTCCTGTTGCACAACATAAATTGTCTGTTTCAGTTTAATCCTGTTGTCTTAGATTACCTCACCAAAGTACTACCTTGAGTGAAGCCTCTCTCCGCGGCCACTCCACTACAGTGGGGGAACCAGTATTGTGAGAGGCTGCAGGTTGTGAAGATTCTTAAAGAAGGTGGGATGGGCACGTGCTTCCCTTCCCCTTTCCCTGTCTTGCACAAGCGCAGGGTGAACAAGTCCGGCTTTGTAACAGTTGGGTCTGTGCTAATTCTAGGCTCTGAGCCAGATCCCTCTGCAGCTCTGCACCAGATCCCTCTGCAGCTCTGCAAGCCCATGATGGCCAGTGGGACCTCCAAGAGAGATCTCTCATCCCTGGTGGCTTCTCATGGCTCTGGTGGTCCTTTCCTCTGAGGTGCTTCAGTGCTTGAGCTTGGTGTGGTGCTCCTTGTTCTGCCTGAGGCTGCTCTAAGGATGCTGCCCAGCAACATGCTGCTTGCCATCAGCTTCAGTTTCTGATGGGATTCTCCCAGGGAGCAGCAGCAGTGTTTGGGGTAGCCTTGGCCCACAAATGCTTGTGGGTTCTTCCCCGCTCCCTGTGCTTCCCTGTCTCCCCAGGCTGAGTCAGACATGCTGTGTTCATCTGCTTTGCTCATGCTGTAGTTCCAGCTCCAGTTCTTGTGGTATTTAAATGCTGATGCACAAATTAAGGTAACATTTACACGCTCCAGTGAGTCTTCAGCTTGCCTGCACAAATCTCTTGTTTTCCTTCTTCTAATGCAGTGCCACTACCTGAGGACAGTGCTGCCTCCTTGCTCCGGGGAGCTGCAGATCCCTGCTCTGTTTATGGGACATTGCCATAGCAATGAGGATGTGTAGTGGGGATGGTCAGGATCAAGCAGATTGTATCCCTGCTGCTGGCCAAACATAGCCAAAAAGGTGCTTGCCTCCTCCCCTCCTCAAACAGAACCCTGTTTGCTTTGGCTATTTTTAAACATGCTTTCTGCTGGAGCCTAAAGTTCGCTATCAGTCTGAGCATAGCCCCTGTGAGACTCACAGCTGTTTAAAATGGGTTATTGTGAGATAGGAAGGGTTTTTGTTCTTCTGTCCACTGTCTTGGAGCTGCCTGATGTGAAGGTGGTTGTGGCAGTCCGTTGCTTCCCAGTAAACTGGCTAAGGGCACAGAACTACTCACGGGCAGAGGCTTTGCCTCCTTCCTCCTGACTTCTGGAGTGGAACTGGTGAGAAGGAGGTGAGAGGCCTCTGTAGCCCATCAGCAATTCCCTCAATCATGCTCTCCCTCCCTGTAAGTGTTATTTTTGGTTAATTCATACAAGTCTGGGCCTCCTTGGTCTATCCTGTGGGAGGAAGCTTGAGGCTGGAATTTGGTAATAAAAGCCAGATTTTTCTCTGGAGGCAGAGCAGAGGAGGCCACTCCTGTTGCTTCTCCAGTTGTTGTTAGTTCTTGATCTGCTTAATCTGGTGATTGTGAGAGGTTTTCTTTCCCCGCTGAGAATAAATTTGGCCTCTCAGGAAGGTCAGTGTTGTGGTGTTCACCCTGAGATACCTGATTTCTGCAGAGCTGCTAGCGGGAATCACAGCTTGAGCTGTTTGGACATCATCTTCCTGATGGAAATTCCCAGCAATTTACTGGGGATGAGTCTGAGTGTATCCCAGGCCATTGCAGAACCACAGCATTGCTAAAAATGAGTTTTCTTCCAGTGTCCTTGGCCAGAGTTAGTTTGCTCTTCAGCCGAGGAGCACAGAACAGTCTGTCCCCTTTCATGCCAGCGCCAGCTGGTTTTTACTGGAGCGAAAACGTCTTTGTACCTGCAATTTAGAGAGTTCTCAGAGGTGTTCTGTGGTTATGAAAAAAATACAGATCTGGATTTCTTCTGTGACCACAATATTTCAGCGTTATCTCTTCCACTGAGCATTGGCAATGGAAAGACCACCATTGCCTGCTCTCTCCTCTTTTTCTGTCTTTGAAGTGGGGGTTGTTTCTGTAGGGACTGGTGCAGTGGAAAGCTGAGAACATCTGAAATTGTCATAGTTTAAATATGCAGGCTGTACCTTAACTTAAACATATACAGAGAGCTTGCTAATTAAATCTGAGTTTCCTTCTTGGTCATCAGGCATCGTACTAAGGATGGAGGTGGCAGCTGAAGCTGATTTCTCATTCTCACTACCTGTAAGACAGTCTTCTGGAGTTTCCCAGCTGGACTTAATTCACTAACATAATAAAATCTATCTTGTGCTCCTTTTATTTTACTATTTGCTGTGATTCCCCTCTGACATAGCCTAAATTATGCTTGGATTACTTTTTTATTCTTGTTCTTTTTCAATGCTTCCATGGACTGTATAGTCTTCAGAGATTTATTTTTCTTTAATGAAAGCAGCCTCATTTTCCTGGCTAGTGTACCACATGAATGTCACATTTAAATAAGTGCTTTCAAGTCCAGTCCTTTCTCTCAGATATATTACTTTACACTACATTTGTCTGCGTTAAATGGCAGCGATGATTTACTACATCAGTGTCCATGAAAGACTCCAATTCCTCTGACTCCTGTTTTGTTGTTTCTCACTGTTTACTATTCACTGATTTTTTTGAATAGTTAGCAGATTGTAAACGGAAATTTCTTAAGTCTTTTCCTCTGCTTGATACAATGGTTACAATTAGATTTAATATATATTTAGTAGACTTGGATTACAGAGTAAGTACAAAAACTCTTACTGAGAGCACTGATGCCATGAATGTTACAGCAGTGTGTGGTGCCAGGTGTCAGATGTGCACAGGAGTGAAAAGGTAAAGATATGCCCAAACTGTAGGGAAGATCCCTTATCCCTCTTCCACAAGCAGGAAATGGAAGCAGAGAGTGAACACCTGCTGGTGACCAGTCCTTCTTCCTTCCTTTTTTTTTCTTGAACAGGTCTTTTTTCTTTGGTGACCAGTCCTTCTTCCTTCCTTTTTTTTTTTTTTTTCTTGGAGAGGTCTGTAAGTGTTTCCTTTCTCTGCTTCAACTCAGAAGGGTGCTCTTCAGCCTGCTAAGGAGGCTTGTATAGCACTGAGCCTGCAAGATCTGGGTATGAGATTTGGTCAGCAGGAGTCTAAATAGCTTTCAGTCTTATTGTTTAAACATGCAAAATTGGGAATTCCCTCCATTCTGTTTGCTTACTTGAAGAAGCCTAGTCCAGGCAAACCTGCCAGGCATGCTAATGCTTCCTGACAAACTGCTTCAAAACAGGGGTTGTATGTAATGACAGCAACAGTGGCAGCAGAAACCCTTCCCAGAGAAAGAGGAGTACACTGTGGGCACTGTGGCCTTATTTGAGTCATCCTCCATATTCAGCTTGTGCTTTCCTGCGTGGTTCTGTATCACCTGTCCTTGAGGTGGATGCTGTGCCAGATGGTGAATATTTCATGCACCACTAGTGAGAACTTCCAGATGATATTTAGGAAAGGCTTCTGTGCCATGTCAGCCAGCTTCTCAGTGTAGCAAGCCAGGAGGTAGCTGCCTATTCAGATACATCCCTGGGCTCAGTGTTTCCAGCTGGCTGGCTCTCAGCAGTTCCTCACTGGGCACGAGGGAACACCTAATTGCCCTACACAGACACCCTGTCTCCCTGGACCCTACATGTACTCTCACAGGTTCTGAGTCACTCCTCAGAAATTTGGTGCTCTCCTTCTGACTTGTGTTGAATGCCTCAACACTTGAGATAGGTGCTCCAGGTCACACTGATGGGTGGGGTGGCTCCAGGTTTGTTATTGTGACACCCAGGTAAGGCTTTCATTAAATGTGGCCTCAAGTCAACTTTTCACAGCTCAGGTTTTGCAGGTGCAAAGGACAGGCTACAATCCCAAGAAGGATTGCTGGCCTTAATCAGTACTTGCAAAGCTTTGTGCAAGGCAGTGCCTGTTGTTGTTCCTAAGAGAAGCGATGCATGTTAAAAGGGGTTCATATGGTTATCATGCCGGGGCAATCTGGTTTTATTTTCCACCAACACTAAATACTTGCTGATTCTGCCCAGACCTTGTCTGTTTTGTAGTTTTCTAGCATTGTTTCTGAGGCAGGAGCTTGATTGCAGGAAAAGAAAAAAAAAAAAGAGAAAAAGTATGCCTCAATGCCTTCGTCTGCTCTCTGCACAGCGCTGACTGTGTAGCTGCCTGCCAAGCATCACACAGCAAGGCAGAGCAGTGCTTGTGAATCACCATGGAACAACATCAGACGAGCCCAGCAGAACCATGTGATTTTAGGCAGGGCTCAAGAATTTTGTTCCTTTAGCTTCAACCCAGGGGGCAAATTTGTTCATTTTCTTGGCATTGCAACAATGGTAAAGCCTCTGCACCCATTTGCCCTGAACCAGTACGGTTTGTTCCCTGAAACGTTTGCCGTTCCCATTTTGTGTGATAAAAGCAGTTAAAAGAAAGGTGGAGGTTTTGTGGGACCAATTTTCAGGTACACTAAGCTGCTTTTACCCCCTCCTGAGTATATAAAATATCCTTAAAGCAAGTGTAAGTGGTGCTGTCAAACTAGTCCAAGTGGATTCCAGAATCAGACAAATAGGTTCCCTACTCTGAAGCGAGTATGTTTTGCAAACATTTGTGGGGAGGTGGATGTCAAACTGTGAATCATCATCTGTCCCTCTGACACAGGTGCTTAGGACAAAGTGCAGATGTCTGGTGGCCACAATGGATGTTTGGAGGGAAATTTTAGGAAAGTTGAGGCACCTGTGTCTGCAGACACTGAATGCTCCAGGTGTTCATCTTTCTCATGCACTTGACACGTGCAGGTTGCTGAGCCTTGTCTGACTGGGTACCATTAGGCTTGGACTAAAATCATGGAATCATAGAAACGTTAAGTTTGGAAAAGACCTCTAAGTTCATGGAGTCCAACCATTAACCCAGCACCACTGTGTTCACCACCTTTCCATGTCCCTAAGCACCACATCTACAGACTTCGGAATACTTCCAGGGATTGCTATTCCATCAGTTTCCCAGGCAGTCTGTTCTAATGCTTGACCACAAATCATGTGAGATAGATGGTAAAGTTCCAGAACCTATCCTTGTGTGCTGAAATGTTCATTATTATAGAACTCACTACCACAGAAATACCACAAGAGCCTTCATGACCTTTGATTCGTTCCCCTCATGGCAGAGATCATACAGTTTGAGTCAGCTTGGAGGTAAAGTGAAAGCATACAGCAACCAGCAAAAGACAACCTGAACCAGAGAGTAGCAAATGAAAGTATTTTCTGTGAAATAAAGGAATGCAGGCAAAGATATGAAGAAAACCACCTACTTGAGACAAGCACCCTGGAGAAGTGAACATAAAACTTCCTGTACTGCCTTTCCATGTCTCCTGGACAGCCTAGAGTTATTTCACAAAAGCACAGCTTGAAGCAGGCACCCTAAATGATAACCCTATTGCAGTGGCTCCTTGGGACCTAATGTGCCCCACAGGACCACTATGGATCTGGGGAAGAGACTAAGTACATCTGGAAGAGCAAAGATCCTTATGTTCTCCACCAGTCCAACATCCATGACACGAGGAAGGTCATCTTATCCAATTGTAAAATGGGGGTCCTACCTCAAAGCCATCTATCAGAGGGTTTAATTTCTTTTTGCTTGTGACATGCTGGAAAAATGAAAAGTTCCATGTGACTGCTTTGTGTTAATAATGAGGGAAGGGTGAAAAGAATCCCTGCGACTTTCTGTCGTACATGTTGCTTGAGAAAACATGTGCTGTCCATGGCAAGACCTCACAGATGCTGTTTCTTAAAGCATATATGCAAAAGTTTGAAACTGGAGGTTTTGTTGACCCTGGAACAAAAAGCAGATTCCAAACAGGAGCTCAGGAAAAAAAAGTCTCCCCTTTCATCCATATTTGCTTTTGCTTTACTGATGAATGGATGCAGCTTGCCTGTGCTGTGGTTTTGTCCTGTTTATCTTCTGAATCTGCATATATTTTATTTCTGGGCAATTATAGTTTCAAGACCTGATTGCAAGGTAGGCAGTGGAGGAGCTGCATCATCTCTTCCATCCTCTTTCACTGAATTTCTGAGTTTGGGGTCTCTCTCTTGAGCAGAAATGTTGTGATGGACACTGCAAGGACTAGATGACTACCTGGAAAATGTGAATCTCCATCAGGGGGTGAACATTTGTCTACAGAAAACAACCTGATTATTTTAATCTGAAAGATCAATTTGGGCCATAAGGACCCTCAGATTAACAACTCATAGTACGGAAAACTTAAAATAAAATCTCCAAGTCTTTTAAGGGAATTAGTTCTACCTTGATGTTTCCATTGAACTGTGTGACTTAGAGAAGTATGAAGTAAGCCTGCTCAGAAATCCTCAGGTGGAGCTTGAGGGTATCTGTGGGATTGTTTCCTGCCTCATCCATGGACGGGTCATGGATTCAGCTGTGGCACTGCCATGGTGCAATATACAGTGACAAGTCATTTCTGCAAGGTTCAACGGAGAAGGAGAAGAAGTCAGTGCTAAGGCAGGCTGCAGTTTTTTGTGGGGAAACGTCTGTGATCCAACATTCTTTCTTCTAAGTATGTAATTTCTTATATCACCCTGTAGAGTCTGGTGCTGTAGGATGAGACCAAACTGTTCCATTTGACTTCAGTTCAGTTTTTTTTGGCCCCTTCAGTCTGAACATCAGGCTCATCAGAGCTGCTGTTTACCAGGAGGCACTGTAGAAAAATTCTGGCGTGCATTTATTTAAATAACATCAGATATATTCTGGAGGATATACAGCATAGAGTAGCTATAGTGGTGTTTCCAAAGAGCATCCTTGGCAAGAAAATGGAGAGGAAGGAAAGATTCATTACATGTGCCTGTGTTATTGCCCCTAGAACAGGATCAAAGTTACGAAAAGAAACTCTGTTTTTGTTTCTCCACAGTTGTTAAAGTTCACAGACTTCCCAGGATCTACATTTCAAGGCTATCATCAACCAGATTTTGTACATTTACATTTGTTCAAAATAGTTTCCAGGCGGTGAGTAATTAGCGGTTAGAAATGGCTTGCAGTTTGGTGATAATTTGATTAAGTGAAATCCTTAGGAAAATGAGCTTTCCAGGTCTTCTTTGTTTCCCTGCTTCACCTGTGAACTACAGCTCCTTCCCCACCCAATCTCACAGGAGACATCTCCTTTATCTCCTGCATTTCAGTAAGGAACAGATGAACGTTAGTCAGCAAAGATAGGAGGATGCCTCCAGCCAGAATGAGCAGCAGGAAAAGACATTAACTCAGAAAAAATACCACTTTAACATTTTTCCAGGAGAACCTAAAATGCAGGAATTATGTCCCTCTTCCCAAGAACTCCATGTACTCTGGTTCTTTTGAATCAATTAATCTGAAGCATTCTGCAAACAAATGGAGGTTACCCATACCTCTACATTTCCACGCTGGCCAGTGAGCCAGCAAAAGAAAGGGAGAAAATAAAAAGAAAGAGGTAAATTTTCAATGTTCATATGATTTTTAAATGTATGTATAAATGAAAACAATTTTCTGATGTTGTGCAAGCTGGGATATGGATTATTTTGGTGTAAGAGGACCTGTCAGTCCTTGCTAAGAGAAAGACATCTTGTGTGTTGCTTTTTCTTTTGGAAGTGGGGACATTGTAAGATAGAGTTAAGTACTTAAGTACATTCTTTTATAAAACAAACTTTGCTTTACCCATTTACTTCAGGAAATTTTGATTTGAAATATTGATTTAATAAAGGATGATGTCTTTCTGCATTCCTGTAAAACTGTGTATATATGCTTGTCATAGTCACTGACTCATGTATTTCCAGCTGGTGGGAGTGGATTTACAAATGTTTGGACTTAGAAACACACACACGGATTTACAAAGAGTTGCTTGAAGTGGTTTTGAAGATCTCCTTGTGATAATGACATATTGTTCCTGCTTCCAAACCATAGGCATAATACCGATGCAATGTTACCTCAGGTGACAGAAGGAGAGAAACAGTCTCACTGTCCTTGCTCTCTACAACTACCTGAAAGGAGGTTGTAGCAAGATGGGGATTCATCTCTTCTCCCAAGTAAAAAGTGACAGGACAAGAGGAAATTACCTCAAGTTGCACCAGGGGAGGTTTAAATTGGATATTAGGAAAAATTTCTTCACAGCGAGGTGGTCAAGCATTGGAACAGGCTGCCCACAGAAGTGGTGGAGTCACCATCCCTGGAGAGATTTAACAGATGTGAAGATGTGGCACTTAGTGATGTGGTTTAGTGGTCGACTAGGCAGTGCTGGGTTAATGGTTGCACTCTGTGGTCTTGGAGGTCATTTCTAAGTTAAATTATTCTATGATTCCTTGTGTCCTGGAGACTTTTCCAGCACTTGGCAAGCCAGCATGGTCCTGCATGTAGCACGCATCACTGGCCACCCTCTCACATCCTTCTGGACACTGTCTCACAAGGTAGGCAAACCCAGCTGTTTTCACAGGTATATGAATAAATGGTGAGACCAATCAGTCCATCTTGCTGGATAACTGCAGACATAGACTTTCCTTCAGTTAACTCCCAGTGCAGTTACAGCAGGCATCCCACCTCTGCTTTTCAAGTGGTACCATTCTTGGCAGTGCTATTTCCAACACTGCCAGCAGCTGATGTGGGTGCAGCCTTTACTGTCTCTCCTTTTGGCCCTATATCCCTTTGAAACAACGTGCGTGACATTAGTGGTCCATGTATCCTTTTTGGAGACCCCCTGAGTTGCAGTAGATTCTCTCAGGGAGTACATCCAACTTCATTTGCAGGACCCACGTGTGAAGAACATGTGAGATCCCTCAGGAAGCTTTTCAGTCTAAACTTATTTGAAACTTTATATGGAAAAAGAAAACTCTGAAAGTCCGCACTCAGCAATATCGTATGCATGAGGCTCGGTTAATTCACCTTGAAAGAGGCCTTTAGGAGAACTTGCAAATTCCTGATGCATTTGGGACAGGACATGGGTGAGTTCACAAGAGCAGCACCAGATAAACAGAAAATATTGCAGCAGCCTGGTGAGGAGGTCATGGGACCCACGGGGCTGGCAGCATTGCCAAGTGGATCGGTTTGCGCTGCGGCCACTTTTTCTCACAGATGGGATAAAAGTAAGATAGATTAAGTATATCCAAGAAAAAATAGTTTTGCAAAGGCTTGAGCAAGCTGCCAATGTCAGCAAAGGGAGACAGTAATGTAAGCAAACTTCAGAGAAGCAAAGCTGCAGAGCGTCCTGCTGGAGTGAGCAGAGGGGACTGGCTCTGCACGCCGGCTGGATGTGGGGTGAGGGGCTGACCAGTCATTAGGTTGGCTTGTGTCTTCAGTGTTTACCAAGGCAAATCCCAATGGAGGAGGAAGTTTTTCTTTAGCTGATAAATATTCCTACCTCTACACCGAAATTTTTTCCCCCCTCTGTGGCTCTCTGTGTTGACTTCTGCCATACTGAGTCATTCAGGCTGATAGGTGGGCGCTGAGTTCCCTGAAGAAATTTGGAGCTCGCTGTCACTGCTGTTAATGTCTGTTCTGCTCGTCCAGGGTTAGGTCTACACTTGGGTTTCATCTTGCACCCCGTTTTCCGTCACATTCTGAGGAATGGCCAGTTTAGGCAAGGTAAGGAAGTGCTCCCTTAAACTGGGTCTTGTATCAGAGAGAAAGCATCAATGCCTCAGCTCTCAGTGCTCTCTGGTGAGCCTGAAGCTGCAGTTCTGATGGAGCAGAAGCAGATGAAGTATCAGGGTTTTGCAGGGCTCAGATGAGCAGTACTTACTGCTTCTTGGTGGCTCTGTAGTAACTGGCTGTGAGCTTGGTCTCAGGCAGTGGCAGATTATCTGGCTTCAGCTGTGAACATGGCTTCCTGTAGATTTCTGCTCCTCGTTTCCTTTTTTTGGAGAGTCACTATGACTGGGTCAAAGCTAATGGCGTAAAGGCCTCCCTAATCAAGTCTTCAGGGGACTGATGCATAGAAAACCCCCTGAACTGATGCATAGAAAAACCTGGCAATAAGAAGGAGAGACCCTTATAAATGGATATATGTGTATGAAGGAGGAGTGTCCGAGGATGGTGCCAAGCAATAGGACAAGAAGCAGAAGGTGATGCACAGGAAGTTCCACCTGAACATGAGGAACAACTTCTTCACTGTGCAGGTGACCAAGTACTGGAATAGGTGGCCCAGAGAGGATGTGGAATGTCCCTCACTGGAGATATTCCAGAGCCATCTGGACATAATCCTGTGCCATGTGCTCCAGGATGACCCTGCTTGAGCAGGGAGGTTGGACCAGATGACCCTCTGCAGTCCCTTCCAACCTGACCTGTTCTGTGATTCTGAGATCAAGTCTGAAATGTTGCTTCTCTGATTTGGCAATAATTTCCCTGCTTTGAGGAGATGTAAACAGTGAGGGGCATGGCCAGAGGGAATGGAGGCCGGAGGATGTCATTCTCCAGTAAGGAACAGTTATTTGTTGGTCTCTGGAGTAGTTACTTCAGACAGGTTTTTAAATGCACTTAATTTAGATGGAAAAAAATCTTGGTGAAAGGGGGGTTGGGAAAGTGTAGGGAACATTCTGGGGATAAACATCTGCCTCTTTTTGGTTAACAACCATATTTATTGCATTAAAACAAATACCACTATCTGACCCGGAGAGCTTGTGGAAGGAGGCCAGAAAATAAACTGTGTTGCTACTGATGAGATAATGGATCAGGAAAAAAAAAAAGTGGCAGTGCTAAAAAAAACCTCAGTCAAAAAGCCATTTCTCATTTCTTTCTAAGTTGCTCTGAAAATTAAGACAAGTGTAGTTTTTCAGCTTAGCTTTACTTTGTATCTGGTGGGCTTTAGACTTGGCCTAAGAGAATTATAACTTTTCTTCCCCACATTATTTGAGAACCACATTAGAAACATGTCTGAGTAGCAAGTTCACTCCCGCCATGCATTAGAGCCAGGGGTTTGATGCTCTTTGTATGAGAAGGAGTAACCAGATACAAAAATTGTGTCAAGGCTCTTGGACCAGGAGGGAGCTGGATCTAGGCATTCTGGTTAGCCCTCTTCTTTAGAGCTATGTCTGTCTGGATCTGTGGAAGCAATACCACTGATGCCAATGCAGTGATCCCTCTGTCTGCCTGGCCAGCCACACTGGGTATGATGCAATTTCCTTTGTTTCTTTATTGGGAGATTAAAGAAGCTGTTTCTTCTCCCTTTTCCTTGTAGATAATTTATTGTTTCTGGATTTAATAACTTTTTGTATTTGAAGGTTTCCTGCAGATGGATTAGGAGCAAATGCAAGCATTACAATGACAGCATTTTCAAGGCAAGCATCTACAGTGTAGGCTACCTGTTCTCTGATCCCCCTATTGTACACACTGGGATTCGTGTATATATGCTGTCTATCGTTTCAAAGGCAGCTTTGGCTAATGGGGATTTTGTTTATTATAGTAAAGCTAAGAGTGAAATCATCTTAAATGTCTGTCTGGTAGCTTTGGGTAAATTCAGTGGAGACATTACCTACCTGAAGAGAGGTGAGAGTCCAGTCTCTTCTCCCAGGTAATGAGGAAATGGCCTCAAGTCACACCAGATGAGATTTAGATTGAATATTATGCAATGTTTCTTCACAAAAAGGGTGGTCAGACTGGAACAGACTGCACAGGGAAGTGGTGGAATCACTGTCCCTGGAAGTGGCAAAAATTTGTAGATGTGTCACTTAGGGACTGGTTTTAGTAGTGGACTTGGCAGAGCTGGGTTGACTGTTGGACTCAATGATCTTAGAGGTCTTTTCCAACCTTAATGATCCTGTGATTTAAGAACTGCTTCAAAAATTTTAGAATTCCCCTCCTCTTGGTTCTTGGCCCATTGGTAACGTATGAGCTCTCGAAACAGTGGGACATTGCTCCTTGTCACCAGGTTTTGAATCCAGGGGACCCTCTTATCCAGAAGCTTCTTTTGCCTCTCTTGTAAGCAGCAAATGGCATCTGCCATAACGAGTTAGTAGCGTTATGGAAGGATTTACATTAATAAGACACTGAGCTGGAGATTTGGCTGAAGTTGTTAGCTCCAGCCCACCTGCTGTAGGGGCCAGATGTAAATCCATAAGGTCTTGCAGGGCTATGCTATCTTAGCACATACCATCCCATCCCTTTGGAGCTGACCCTGCAGCTGTGGGTTTAGCTGTGCTGAGCTGACTGTGGGCAGTGGGTGGGTCCTCACAGGTCCCAGTTTCAATCCTGGCACAGTGAGGAACTTGTTGCATGGTGTGGCTGTTCTTTCATGACACAGCTAACTACAGCTATTGATTTATTTTCATTGTTAATCACAGGAGTAGCATGAGGGAATATGGATGTCTGTCAACTTTGCAGCAAGTTGCAGAGACCACTTTGTGGCAAGTTTGTGTTGCTCCCATATTTCCAGTTGTTCCGTTTTCTCAGATGTAGAAGACTCCCCTGAATCTGAAAATCTGGCCTTAAGGTTTTCAAGGTCTGTTTCTTTCTGTAACAGTTCTGATGGACGATTGTTTTGTTTTTTTTTCCCAAGGAAGAGTCTGCGTGGGAATGCTCCGTATATGAAGCCCCATAAGGGCTTGCAAAGCTCCTTCCTTTGAACACATGGACACTTCCCCCTTTGGTAGGGCAAGGGTTTAGCACCCAAAATAAGCCTCCATTTGGAGTGGGAAGGCACTTAGACCACGTCACACAGAGGATTTTAGGGGTTCCCTCTGGTGGAAAGGTGAACCCACATCTAGTGGCTGTTCACAGCCCTGCAATGAACACATCCTTTGTAATGACACCTTTTTTCCTTCCTCCTCAAATACAGGGTTGCTTTACTTAACTCGATTTACAACTCCATCCACCAAACTCTATTAATACATTTTCCCAGTAAAGACATAGCTGGTCTCTGCCAAGAGGTTTATTTTATTTTATTTTATTTTTTTTTCATGTAGTTTAACTCTATTGCTTAACAGGAGAAACTAAGCAGCAAATAGAGTTCCTGGCCCCAGCATGAGTTACTGTTTGCTTAGCCCTGTCAGCTGTGTGATTTTTTTCACACACCTCCTGGACCAAGTGTTACTGGCAAAATGTTTATGTACAAAATGAGCCAATGTCACGTACCTTCTCTGTCCACTGGAGAAGGTCCAGTCCCACTCACGTGTTACTAAAAGCTTTACAGAGAGAGCTGCAGAGCTGGTGGCGTGGTGGCAGATAGAGAACAGAAGGAGTTAAATGCCAAGTTTTGCTTCAGAGATTTTCCCTGTCAGACCCATGAAAAGTGGAAACACAGGGACTGAGTAAATGAGTCTGATGATGCTGAACTGTGAGCAGGTTTTAAGCCCCCAGTCTCGCCAGCACACCAACATTTAGCCCTCAGTCTCCTGAGTTATACAGCATTATACAACCCTCTTAAATGGGCCAATTATTTCTCTATGCAAGAGTGACTCGGAGAGATTTTCCTCTCTGTTGCCAATGAAATACATATTTCATTTGCTTCAAGAAAACTCATTTTTATTTGCAATTCGAGTGAAATCAATATTCCAAAATGGCATTTCAATAAAATCAAAGTTGTTAAGTAAACAGGGTAATGAGAAGAAAAGCGTTGTAAATAGATTTTCAAATGTCAGACAGTTGAAATATATTTTTAAATATATAGCTTGATTTCACAGTGATATATGTGGGAGACTGATTGCAGGTGAGCAAGAACCACAGAAGGAGACAAATGATCTGAAGCTGCCTGTGTTTTTCTCCTTAGCTAAGGCAACCTGCAGGCATGTGTGGGGCTCCCCTGGGTAGAAGAGGGAGGACAAATATTGTTTTTATCATAGAATCATAGAATGGTTTGGGTTGGAAGGAACCTTTAAAGATCAACTAGTCCAACTACCCTGTAATGGGCAGGGACATCTTCAACTAGATCTGGTAGTTCAGAGCCCTATGTAATCTGACCTTGAATGTTTCCAGAGATGGGGCATCCACCACCTCACTGTGCCAGTGTTTTATCACCCTCATTTTATAGAAGAGAGAGGCTGAAAAGGGCTGAAAAAAGGGCAGTTTTACACTATATTTAGAGTCTTTAATATTTCAGCAAGTCACCACCTGGATTCTTTGCCTCAGCAGTGGAATGCAGAGGGGTTAAAGGAGGAAGAGGGCATTAAAGAAGAGCTGTGGGGGTCATTACAGGAGTCAGTACTGCCAAAGCCAACGGTTCTGGAATTGCCATTTCTTCCGTGCCTGCAAATCCCCCACCTTTACCTAACCTTTCACATGCTGCACACAGGACTCCCTCTTGCTTTTCCCAGAAATGTGCCGTGTGTTTCTGCTCTGCTGAGCAGTGGCCACGTTCCAAGCAGTAGCGGCTGCATTTTTACACTCTTGTGTTGGAACAGGACTTGCATAGTTCGAATTATCACTTGCAGTCACCCGCAGCAGAAATCCTTGTGATTAGAAACTTGTGAGATCATCCCTGCAGCTTGAGAAGAGGGTTTGGCATCTCTCTGGGGAGAAAAACAACTGGAAGACTGAAGAACTTCTACGCACCCAGATGTGAAAACTGACGCAAAGGAGGCAAGTGTAGAAGTGCCACATTAGACCAAAATGGCTTTGAGGTGGTGGAAGAATAGCAAACAATGCTATATGTATTTTGTGATCCTGATTTCCCAGGGGTATTGTAAGAGTCAAAGCTGGTTGGTTTGCAGGTTGGAGGGGTGTGAATGGGCCTAATTCAACTTTCTAAAGCTTTCTCAGTTAATTGCTGTTATTTTGATTAGAAAGTTTGGGAACAATTTAACACGAGTGAAAGAAGCTTACAAGAAAGTAATTGAGTGATCATCTGTTTGAGGGGAGAATTGAAATATAATTTCGAAATGGTAAAAAAAAAAAAAAGACACAATGTGGAGGCTGAGAATTAATACAACCACCATCTCCTGTCCTTGGAGAGCTGGTAGACAGGGATGAGACCTTTGGTGGATGAAGAGAGCATTGCTTGGGGCCTGGAGTTCTCCATCTTGATGCATTTTTCAAGTTTTTCAGGTCACTACCTGAACATGCATTTTTGAGAGAGGGAAGTCTCCCCTCCATGGGTGAGTGATCTGCGGGGTCGGTGCATCTGGGCCTTGACATCCAGCAATGGGCTGAGCTTGGCCGAGCTGCCGTTTGTAATCTCGCTGGTTTTAGGTGGGTGCTCTGGTTTTCCAAAGAAGAGTGATTTTTTTAATTTGGGAAGCTGCTGTTAACATTACCCTAAAAGTGGGCTTGGGCATTTTCTTAGATGTGGGAAGCAGATGTGGTGCCGTCACACTTTGCTGCCAGGAGTCCAAGGTAAGACTTAGACCTCCCAAGCTTTCCTGTTGTTTTGTCTTAATCCAGGAAATTCAGCTGGCATCTTTCTTATTCCTGCTGGTTAGAGACACTTAGAGCTTTCATTAGATGCTGGGTTTTGATCTTAGCTAATAAAAAGCAAAGCAAAATCACACTCGCAGTCTGGCAGGGGGTTTGAATATTTGTGCAATACGAAAGGTCCTCTCAGGTGCAGCTTATGCTGTGTGGTGTGTGTAGTACTCAGCAAGGCCCTGTCAGTGCTGAGGTTTCCTGTTGCTCATGGAATTCTTTTACTATTACTTTTCTTTTTTGTCTTGCTTTGTAGAATTTGATCCCTGCTTTAAATTATGTCTCTGGTAACGTGTGTGCTTTGATTATTGCAATGTGCTCCCCTGAACAGGGATCATTCCCTTCCTCATTCTCAATTTGCTTCACCTTCGCTTCTAACTTTACTTTCTGGGGAAGGGAAAGGTTTGTTTTCCTTTGGGATTGCCAGAGATGATGGTCTTTGATTTCCATGTCTGTGGCCTGAAATGGTTCTCAAATCCAGCCTGTCATATTGAAATGATTTACTCCTTTCATTGTTCAAATCTCCCCGTTATTCCTTGCCAATTCTGTGTGCGAGAATGTTCATTCCTGCATTTACCAGGGTTTTCTGCATCTGACTTGACTGGCAGGTTCACATCTGTCTTTCATAAGGCAGAATTTTGTAGACAAGAACTCCCTGGGAAAGGATTAAGCCTTTTTGTTGTTGTTGTTTTTGTTTCTGAGTTTGTTGCTGCTGAGAGGATGATAAATGCTGTGCAGGAGACACACCGAGACGAACTGGTGCCCTTTGAGGGGATGGATGTCATTGTCTCTTTGTCCATCATCACCTATATTATAATTTATGTTAATGACATGAAGTGATCCTTCGGGTCTGGGATCACATAGGCGCTGTGGGGTCAAGGAAGAAGCTTTGCCAGCTTTAGTTTACTCTGACACTGATTTGTTTTGGTGGCCTTGGGCAAGTCAATGTCAAACTTCCATGTTTTGGCTTTCTCACTTGTGAAAGGTAAATGCTATGCTGGTTTTACAACATTGATGGTGTTTATGAGAGTTAAGTAGTTGGTGTTTGAGGCACAGTAGTTTTACATAGGGGTTATTCACTGAGTTCTTGGTCCCTTTGCTCCAGAGGGTGTTAATTGCTGCATGCATATAGGATGGCCCTGATGAGATGAGGGTGAAGGCATTGGAATGGGCTGCCCAGGGAAGTGGTGGATGCTCAATCCCTGGAGGTTTTTAAGATGAGACTGGATGTGGCACTTAGTGCCACAGTCTAGTAACCACGGTGGTAGTGGATCAAGGGTTGGACTTGATGATCTCAGAGGTCCTTTCCAACCCGGATGATTCTATGATTCTATGATATGGAGGTCAGTGTGTGATTAACAAAACAAGCCTGAGGTAGAACAGATTTCCCAGGTGAAAAATTGAGTTGCTCTTGGCTGCTGGTTTTCTTTTTGGCATATATTCCTGAAAAAGCCCCAGATCGGGGAGCACCCCCTGATGAATCCCATCCTTCATCTATCTTGAGGCTTTCAGGGCTGCTCACTTGCTTTCGGAAGTTCTCAGCCACGTAACGGCAGGAAGGGTCTGAAATTCCCTCCTCCTCCTATCTGTGTGGCCAGGTGAGGAAGTCAGGAATGTAATTTCATGCACCATAAATACTAATAATTCCAGGTACTTAGGATTTGAGCCTGCACATTACAGTGGTGTGAGCTCTCTCCCCTGGCTGCAGTTGGTGTAATCACACTTAGGACCTGTTTGTCTTGGCGGAGCTGCCCTTATGAATGAGGTAACTTTGGAAAAGACATTCCTTCACTCATGGCAAATAGCTAAAAATATCTGAACTTCCACAGGCCTGGGGAGGAGAGAAGAAGTTGAGGTAAAGCAGAGAGCATGGACCTCTGGAGATGCAATTCTGAGCTCTGTACAGGGCTGAGCAGGAGCTGCAGGTCCCTGCCACGCTGCCACACCACCTTTGCTGGACAAGGCATTACCATGGAACTTGCCATAGTGCTCAAAATGCTTTGCTGAATTTAGCCACTCAGAGCAGACAATTTACAGTAAAATGACCTCTGTTTTTCTGAAACCCCTGTTTTGCTTCTCAGTGACTTACATATTGAGTTTACAAGAGTGATACAAGAGCTCTACTAATAGCTGTGAGAGTGTCTTGGACAGTGCTTTGGGATAGAGTACACAGCATTCTTGTTAACCAAGGATGGATTGAAGATTATTGTGATTTTCTTTTACCCTTTAAAATTAAATTTAAGCAGCCTTCCTTTTTGATGATAGAAGAGATGCTGTTAAAGGCTTAAAGTTAGGGATGTTGAACTGTTTGGACATGCAGAGATGCTGTAGTGTGAACCAACTGAAGGCTGATAGTTGCCTTTTGTGTGTGTGTGACTGTGTACAAAAGAAGCTTTTCAAAATGAAACAAAAAGGGCATAATTTTACAACTTGAAGGAGCTAATAAGGTGATGCAGTTATGCCTCTCCCTGAAGATCTGTTCTCAAACCTTCTTAGGCGAAGCAAAGGGCTTGCTCAGGTAGTTTATTATGCATTGAGAGTTCCTGCTGCCACTTTCCTGTGCAGCTGGAACCCCAGCCCTGGATGTTTTCATGTGTGCATGGATGTCCTTACTTAGAGGCACTTCATAAATCACATTTGAAAAGTGCCTTTTTGTGTGTATGTGTTTTGTTTAGTTTTGTTTTGGAATTTGGCAATAAACAACTCAACTAAGAGAAAAAAATCAAACCTGGGATTGGTTCCGTCACCAGCTCTGGGGGAAGGGGGGGTTCTGGAGATCAACATATTTATAAGTGTGCAGTAGTTGGACTGGATGTATTGGCTACTTTTTTGGCAAGTCTGATGTTGCTTGATTACTAATAATGATTCTGTGTTATTCATGTCACCCATCTGAGGTTGCTGTATCTCTGCAGATTTGCCCTAAAGCAGCAAAGCAGAGCACAGGCAGTGCAGCCAGACTGCTTAAGTTTTATTGGAAAGTGCTGCTTTCATTGTGAGAACAGCTTTTTATGGCCATCCAGCTCCGTCTGTCCTTGTTTTCCTTCCAGGAATGCAAGGGGCTGGGGAGAACGAGAAGCAGGGAAATACAACTTTGATTGAAACTCAGGGGAGCATGAAAGAGAGCAGCAGAAAGGAAAGCAAGAAAACCATAAAAATACTGTAGTGGGGGCCAGTGAAAGCCTGACACAGTCCTGAGAGCATGACAGGGCTGTAGGAGCTGTAGCTCCTCTTTTCTCATGATGCTTTTGGACCCTTGCTATGGAGGCTCCTCCAGCCAGTAACTGCACTAAAGAGATTGGAGAATTTGGTTCTTTTTGAAGTCCAAGGGAACATGAATGTGGTTTCACTTGTTCCCTCCTGTAGTGCTGCAATGGGAAAGGCTGTACCTGTCTATGAGAGTGACTTATGGGTCCCACTCACTGTCATTAAAAAGCTTTGTCTCAGCTTTGGTTCCTCCCCAGAGCTGCTGAATGCAGGACTGAGGCCGGGAGGGCTGTAAATCCTGATCCATGTGAGCTCTTCGGTGCTTGTGTGCATCAGCCAGCAATCAGAAACACACACCAGTTCTCCCAGTCCCAGCTTGAAGGCTGCAGGAGCCAAATGCCATGCTGCCAGCAATTTTTCCGTCTCCCTGGCCAGGGCCCACTTGAGGCACCCAGTAGGTGTCTGCCTTGGGTGGCTGATGGCTGAAGCAAGGAACTGTTCGTGGTCTTCTTTCCCTCGATGGGGTAGCTGGGCTGGCCAAGCTTTTGTTGCTGATGCTCCTGGGAATAGAGCAGCAGTATGGACCATCGTGGCTGCTGTCAGGACACAGCCCTTCCTCACTGGGGCTTCCAAAATCAAATCCACCCATGTGGTGATGAAGCTTCACAGCAGGGCTGTGAGACCAAAAGGCACAGGGCTGTCTGTGCAGCAGCTGAGCTTTCCCAGGAGGAGAAAGGAACTCCTCCACCAGGGCTCTTTGGTCCCTTAGGGGTGTGGAAATTATTGAGCCCTTCTGAGGCTGAGCTGAGGTTTGGAATCGCAGCTCTTGCCTCCCAAGCTCCGCTGACAAAGTTGCAGAAGGTGGCTGTTGTGTGCACTGGTTTGATGGAGAGTGGCTGTGACTGCTGGGCTTTGCTGAAGCTGGTGCTGTCAGTGTGACAGGAGCCCACTGGAGGAGATGGGCCCTTCAGGGGCACTAAGCTGAGCTGGTGGCATTCCTGGGCATGCGCAGGGGGTGCCACCTTAGATGTCAAAGTAAGTCTAGGTGTGAAGAAATTTAGTGAGGTGCCTGGGCAGGAAATCACTATTTTTTTTTTTTTTGTGACTCATTTTGTTAGTGTTAAGCACTTTCCTTCTCCCTGAAGTGAAATTTGTGTACCTGATTGCTGCATCATGACTACTACTTTCAGTGGTGCTCCCAGAGTGAGAAATAAAATGAGGGCAAAGAAGCGGTAGGCAGAGCCCAAGCTGTTGCTCCAGGGTTTTTCTACTCCTGGGGACCAACCTTATGGTTTGTCTTTGCTAGGGCTGATGTGGTAACACCAACAAAATCCTTCATGCCAGTGATCACAGCTCTGGAGTTCTCCTCTGTCTGTTGTAGTGTCTGCAGAGAAAGGCCACCTTGTCTGCTTCTATTCTTCTTGCTTTGCCAGGATGATGCATTTATTTGGGTTGAGTGTCAAGCAATATCCTCTGCTAGAACAACACCTCTGGCTGTCAGAATCAGGTCACTGCTGGTCACCTGCTGAATCCTTCGTTATTTCAGGCTTTGGCACTCTGCAACATTTAGATGATGGTTTTAGAAATGTCTCGTTGTGGAAACTTCCATCCAAATCACACTCCACTTTATAAGACACAAGGTTAAAAAGTGTTTTGGTTAAAACTCCTGGTCTGCTGGTAACATGATGCCTCGGTGCCTTACTGTAGACCTTAGCACTGACACTTTGGAAAACAGAGGTGATCAAAACTGAGTTGTCACATCCAGGTAAGAGGATTTGATGACCGAGCAAACAACTGTGACTGAATTAGCCTGGATTAAGTTTGGAAGTCTCTGGAGATGTGCAGAAAGCAACTGGGAAACCAAGAATGATTTGTAATAGTACTGTGTCTATGACTAGCGGCCAGTTTAAAGGTGCTAACGCAGTTGGACTTTGTCAGCATCTTCTTGTTGCCATGGAGAGGTAACTGGTTCATTCCTGAGTCATGCAACTGTGAGCTCCTTTTAGGAGCTCATTAGTCACCAAGCAGGATGGACATAGTTCACTCCTGACAGATATTCAGTCAGGGGAGACTTTTCTGGCAATGCAGTTCCATGCTTTCCTTTCCATTAGAAACGTTTTCCTAGTGACTAACCAAAATTTTCCTGATGTAATTTCTCTTAGCCTGTTACTTGTCATGTGTCCAAATGAGCACAGAAAACAGATTATTTCTTCCTGCTGTCTAGCAACCTCTGTATTTTTGAAGATTGTTTTCATGTCTCCCAGGTTCCTTCTCAGTCTTCTGCTGTTTATGGTGACAGTATCGGTTCTATCTAAAATCAGTGATAGTTCTTTTCCTTTCCTCTGGAATGTCTCCTGGAGGTTTCACTTGCAGCCAAGAGCTCCAGAGCAGGCACAGTACTCTAACTGAGATCTTCCTACTCTTGAGCAAAAGGAAAGGGTTCTGGTCTGAGGTCCGTCAGCCACTTGAATCACTGGTTGATCTCCTCCAGATCCCTTGTGATCTGCAGGATTGCTGTGTGGAAAGCTGATTTTCACCCTGTATTTGCCTAGTGGAATTTTCCTGGCTGATTTTGGTATTTTGGTATCTCAGACTTGCCTGTGTGTCCAGCCTCTCAAGATCACATTGAATTCTCTCCCTCCTTTTTTGCAGTCCTTCCTAGTATGGTGTCATCTGCAAATGTAATAAGCATTATCTAGATTCCAGCATCCTGGTCATCATCCAGGTACACTGTGTTCAGTAAAATGAAAATATTTTCATTAGAACAGGATCTAGGACTGAACTTTGCAAAACCCCACTTGATGTATCCTTTCACTGTGAAAAATGAATCCTTGATAACTATATACTAAACACTTTTCCAGCTAGTTTAGCTCCTGCCCTAGTAGCACACTGTGCTTCTGTAGTTTGATTATGGGAAGGTCCTGAGAGACACTGTTCTTTCCAGGACACTGCTGATGTGGAACCTCTGAATAAGGAAGGTTCAGATTAGCACCAAATTAATCCTCTGGTGAAGGCAGACTGTAAATGAAATGCTAGAACACACAGTGGACACACTGGAGGCTACTGCTCATTTTTTTTAACCTCGTTTTCTGAGCAGCAGCACAGCCCTGTTTCTCAAGACCACACAGCATTCGATGCTACAAGGCAAACAGTGCATCTTTCAGAATATTTTATTGACTTTCATACTAGAGGCACATGAAGTCTTCCCTCTCCAAAACACCTTTTCTAAGACAGGGAAATACTGTGTAAAATGAGTGTTGGTGTTCCCACACCTTTCTGAAGAGCTACACAGTTGGAAGCCAGCAGCCGGCCTTGCCTGGAAAATGAGGAAGAGGGGTTTTTTTATATGGGCAGATAGTGGCAAGACAAGAGACCATGGTTTTAAACTGAAAGACGGCAGGTTTAGATTAGATTTCAGGAATAAATTCTTTACTCAGAGGGTGGTGAGACACTGGAACAGGTTGCCCAGAAAGGCTATGGATACCCCATCCCTGGAATTGTTCAAGGCCAGGTAGGATGTGGCCCTGAGCAACCTGATCTAGTGAACGGCATCCCTGCCCCTGGCAGGGGTTTGGAACTAGATGATCTTTAAGGTCCCTTCCAACTTAAACTATTCTATGATTCTATGATACTGCATAGAAATAAGTGCTCAGTAGGAATATGCCGTTAGGTTTTTTTTTTAGTGCAACTGCATTAGCTGGGAGATGGGTAAAAATTAATTTTCTTTCTATGGTATTTGCATTGCAGATTCTGAGTTTAGCTCATCTCTGATCAAAATTTGTTCATATTAAGTATAAAGACACATGGCTTTTTGTCTGTGTCCCTGACTGCTCTCATCCATACCAGCAAACTGCGTAGCTCCAAGGTGTGGGCTCAAGCATCATCCAAATGGTTTCTGTCTCTTTGCCCTGTCTTTGCCCACTGCTCTATAGCCCTTATCCATGCATGGTTCTTCCCAGTAAGCAGTATGAATGAAGCCATGCCATATGGGAGGATGCAGGGGAGAAAGTGTAGCCATATGGACACAAGCTGTGCTGTGCCAGTTGCCCTGGGGGTCAGAGAATGAGCCTTAACCTGTCTTATTTATAAGCAGAGACATAATGGCTGCAGAACTCTTGCATTGTAAGAAAAGGTATAGAATACTTTAATACACATTTTCAATTATTCGCAGGGTCTCGTTCCTTTGTGCTTCCGCCAGACTTGTTTTTAAGTCCAGATGTTAACACTTGCACATAGGTGAGTTTCCTGACCATTCACATGAATGTGTTTGGACAAAGGTTCTTTTGTGATGGAGGCTTAGTACTTCGTGAGCCATGGGTTTGTCTTCAAAATAGTTTTTTTTCATGAGTGTTATTAATACCTAATTTATGGTGTGGAGGAAGAAAAAGGCAAGTTTGTTGTTTAGATTTTTTGCTCATTAACTTTATTGTGTGAGCAGCTGAGTAACTCTGTGTACACATGCACTTCATGACATGACTTGAGCTAATTACAAGCTCTTGAACACCAAAGCAGGGCAAACCTGGCTGCTTGCTCCTGCCCACTGTTTGATAAATTGGCTCGTTCAATTCACTGAAAAAGCAGAAAACTAAACAGGCAAAAAAGCGTCTCTTTGGGTTTGTAAGTAAAACCAGTGTACATCTGACTGGGCAAGAGGGAGAGATCAAGTGTGGGTATGGGGATAGCTAGAAGAAGGTAAGGAAAGGGAATCAGGGTCAGAAGGAGGGAAAAGCAAGGAAGAAGTGAAGGAAACAACCTCTCCTTCTTGTCAAGGTAGACTCTTTATTGGCTTATTTGTTTTGGTGAGAACTTGTTTTTCCAGGTGATGGAGAGAGGTGGCTGACTTGAAAGAAAAGGTCCGTCTTAGATCCATAACACCCATCGTAGGATGGGCTGAATTGCCCTGGCAAGGTGGGTGTCTTCATCAGTTAGTGACACAGGGGATTTCATCATCTGGTTTAAACTAACCTTTTAAATTTCAGACTAGGCCTGACATTGGGTGAAGCATTATGGTAGACCAGTTGCACATAGCGTTTATCAGATGGGCGCTTCAACATTAAAAAGTCAAGAAAAAAGATGAAGCGAGACACTTCTGTATGCTTAGTCTCAATCCAAATTTCTATTCCTTCTGTTAGTGGAGCTAATTTTTGTTACCTTGAATGATACAAAAACTGATTAGCAGAAGCATTTCCTGATGCTAAAATCCATTGGTGTCCATATACTCCCACACCAGCCCTGTTTGATGTTGTGCCTCGTTTGTCTCAGCTGGTTTGTAGACAACACCAAGATGAGTGATGCAGTTGATTAGCTTGAGGGAAGGGATACCAGCCAGAGGGACCTTGGCGGGTCCCATGGAGTTCAACAAGGCCAAGTGCAAGGTCCTGCCCCTCGGCCATCTTCAATACCAATGCAGACTGGAGGGTGAATGGATCGAGAGCAGCCCTCCTGAGATGGGCTTGGGGGTGAAAATTGGCTGTGAGCCAGCAGTGTGCACTTGCAGCCTAAAAAACCATCCGTGTCCTGGCCTGCATCAAAAGAAGTGTNTCTTCAATACCAATGCAGACTGGAGGGTGAATGGATCGAGAGCAGCCCTCCTGAGATGGGCTTGGGGGTGAAAATTGGCTGTGAGCCAGCAGTGTGCACTTGCAGCCTAAAAAACCATCCGTGTCCTGGCCTGCATCAAAAGAAGTGTGACCAGCAGGTTGATGGAGGTGATTCTCTCCCTCTATTCTACTCTTGTGAGACCCCACCTGAAGTACTGCATCCAGCTCTGGATATGGACCTGTTAAAGATTGTCTGGAGAAGGGCCATGAAAATGGTCAGACAGCTGGAACCCCCCTCTGATGAAGACAGGCAGAGGGAGATGGGGTTGTTCAGTCTGGGGAAGAGAAGGGTCTGGGGAGACTTAATTTCAGCCTTTCAATACGTAAAGGGAGCTTATAAGAGAAACAGAGAGAGATTTTTTGCAAAGACCTGTAGACAGGACAAGAGGCAATGGTTTTAAACTGAAAGAGTGTAGATATAGAGTAGATATAAGGAAAAAAATTCTATTATGAGAGTGATGAACTGGTTGCCCAGAGAAGTTGTGGGTGTTCCATCACTGGAAGCATTCAAGGTCAGGTTGGATGGAGCTGTGAGCAACCTGGTCAGCCCCCATGTCAGAGGGTTGGAAATAGGTGATCTTTAAGGTCCCCTCCAACCCAAACCACTATGTGATTCTATGATTTGGACTCCTGATAACAAATCTCAAGAGGTTTTCAGTTTACTTTACATATTAGATCTCTTTGCAGTTTTCTTTTGCAGATTTCACAGAATAACGGGATGGGTCAGGTTGGAAGGGACCACAGTGGGTCATCTGGTCCAACCTTCCTGCTCAAGCAGGGTCATCCTGGAGTACATTGCACAGGGCTGTGTCCAGATGGTTCTGGAATAACTCCAGTGAGGAAAACTCCCCACACCCTCTGGACAATCTGTTCCAGTGCACGATCATCCACACAGTAAAGAAGTTGCTCTTCATGTTCAAGTGGAACTTCCTGGGTATCAGCTTCTACCTCTCGCCTCTTGTCCTATTGCTTGGATTTAAGGCTTGCTCTTCTTCAGTGTCTCTGTTGGGCCAGGAAGACAGTCTGGGAAAGCATACAAAGCTAAAATGTGAAAGGAAGAATAAGTCACCCTGAGCTATAAAGGATACCTCAGTGGGAAACATTTCATCAGAAGGGTGGTTTCTGTTTGGAGTTCAGGTGCATTAATGGTAACCTCAGCCCCTGGCCTGTGCCCAGGCCATCATTTGTTGTACCAGAGTTCTCAGCATTGTCTGTTCTTGCCTTGAGAGGCCATTTCAGGTCTTCAGACTAGGAGTGATAATTGCTTTTCTTCTGACATTGTGTATGTAATGGTCCTGAAAAGAACCTGTGTACCCACACCTACTGTGTCACACCAGCACCTTTAATGAGGCATACAAACCCCATGGGAATTACATAATGCAACAGAGTAGAACTGCATTGGGGTATTTGTTTTTGTTTTTTTTTTTTTTTCCAGATGATACTTCTAAAAATTTGCAGGTCTCTGAAGTCCCCACTTTGATAATTGTCTAATGTAAACGTTCTGAAATGTCCTTAGCAGCTCCAACAGGAACTGGTCCAACTCAAGATTTACCAACTCCCTGATGTTGATTAAGGATTGATTTTTTTTCACACTTCTGATTGACTGGCAGTTATGAGGTCTGTCTGTTACAGGTTTCCAGCATAGAATCAGTGATTATTTTTCTCTGTAAACGATGCTATGAGCCAAGCTCTGACCCTTTGGCAGTTTTCTGAATTGCTCATCATCATCATCTTGAATTTAGATATTTCATGATGATTAGGATGTCTGAGTTGGGCAGTGAGAATGATCTAACCCTGGTCTAACGTCTACCACATAAACTGCTATTTTCAAGCCATCTGCATGCTATGAAAGCAGACTGGGAAGCTCCTCAAATTGTTAAAGGTGAAGAGAATAAAAATAAGTTTTCTTTAACAAGCCATTTTTGAGTGATTTGCAAACCACATCTTGGGTGTCAGCAGGACATAGAGGGGTGTGTGGTCTTATAAAGCTGGAATTTAACAGACTGTGTTTTGTAGATGCACGATGCTGAAAGGTTGCTCCCCACCTGCTTTTGGGAAGACTCAAGCCCTGCTCCTGCACAGCGTGGGCTGGTTTGCCCCCTCTATCGTTGCTGGTTCTCAGTGCATTTAGACGCTGTGGGAGGAAAGGAACCTCGAGCTAAAGCGGGGCACTAGTCACAACCAGATGTTGGGCTGCCTGGTGTGCCAGGAAGTGGCGGGTGATAAATCCCAGGCAGGGTTGTGCTGGCGTGTGACACCCCGTGCACATGTGATTGCCATTAACCACTCGCTTTGCAAGTGCAAGCGAGAGTGAAGGAAAACAAAAGGGCAGCAAACAAAGAGGGGCTTGGCGTCAGTGGGGCTGCGTTTGGGTTTTCAAAGGCAGCAGGATAAGGCACAGTAACTGGCATGTTGTCTCCACGGGACAAATGCAAGCACAGGAAGGTTTTAAGTGGGCTTCCGAAGCCAGGAATATGAGAAAAGATCATCTACTTGAAATAAACAAATGGGAAATGCGTTTATTTAGGTTGAAGGGTCTCCTTAGCTAATCTTAGAGAGAGGTTTATGTGTAAAAGACTCCGTTGCCTGCTTAATATACTATGTATGGTCAGGTGGAACTGCCTGCCTTTTTCCTCATTTACTTTTCCCCCGCCAAGCGTGTGATCTACAGTGTTGAGAGCAGGAACATACCCCGAGCCAAACCAGGTAAAATAAACCCTAATTCTTGCAAGTGGCTTCAGGCAGCACTCCATCACAAATAGGCAATGAAATAGGATCATAGGATCATTTGGCATACAGTAAGTCAGGTTGGGAGGGAGCTCTGGAGGGTTCTGGTCCTACCTCCTGCTCAAAGCTGGATTGGCTATGGGGGCAGATTGGGTTGCTTGTGGCTTTGCAGCAGGCAGCATGTAGGATATTGGGAAAGAGGACAAATGCTGAGATGGTGTATATATAGCCTTTCTCTCTGCTTACTGAAAATCTCAGCCTTTAGCTTTGGCCCTGTCTGGTTTTAAATTAGACGTTTCTGTTTGAACCACAATTAAAGAGCTTTGAACTAAGACCACTTATTGTATAGCTGTCTTCAGCCACTACTGGGCACACAGGTATGGATACAGCACAACTGGTGCAAAGTGCCTTAAATTGTCTGTGTTGGCAATGCAGGGTCTCGGATGGAAAGAGGGAGAGGATTAAGAGCTAGGGAAGACTCATCTGTCTGTGTACTGGGAGAAATCTGGCTCCTGGAGGACTGGACTGAAGTAAGACAGAGAGCTTAAGAAGTGATGTCTCATTTGGGGAATTCCTCAGAGACAGCAGGGTGGAACAGCAAGAGAGACACCAGTGAGGGGGAACAGGAGAGGGAAGAGTGTTGGCTGCATGAGTGTGTGGGGAAGAGCTGGGACGGGACCAGACAATTTTGGCAAAAAAAAAAGGAGTCTGATGGTGCTGAGATCACAGGAAATGTTACCTTCTCGTGCACATAAATAGTGATGGCAATGAAGAAGCTAATGGTACGGGAGTGTAGTCCGTGTTTGGGAAAACACGAGGTTAAGTGATATTGGAAGCAGAGTTGAAGATGCATGCTCTAGCATGATGGGAAACTCATTATACATACATTTAAATATCTTCTCCAGTACAGCCAGTGCTTTACAAAGGTCATAGGCTCATTTGTGGAGTTTAAAAGCCAGAAGAGACCGTGGGATCATCCAACATGATCTAATACGTGTTATTATATCTTATCCATTTGCTTTTATACTAAGCTCAGTACAATAAGCACATCCCATCTAGGGGTTTAGAACTAATTTGGGCAAGATACTTGTGGCAGTGAAAGCAAAGGTTAGTGATCCTGACTGTTTAAGACCTGAACTGTTTCTATAATTTGGGATGTATATTATGACTCCTGCTAGATTGAATTTTTCCCTGGAAACTGGCAGTTTCCTTCTCATCATACATCAAGGCCAGTCATCTTTCGCAGATTCCCTGTTCATCACTAAACATCATGCTCTTTCCATTTTCTAGCCCAAAACATTTTTTTAGGTCTTGAATCACACCACAAACTCATCTCTGTCTTTGTTCATTTTTTTTTTGAGTAAAACCAAGAATTACTCATGATGTTCCAGTTCCAGTCTCACCCATTCCACACAGGAGAGGTAACATGCCCTCCCTTTTATGTCAAGAAACGTGCAGAGCATTGCACTGTGTAGTCTTTATCTACTGTGACCTCTCTGTTTCTTTCTAGTGCTGCTGCTCCCAATGTATAGAATCATGGAATCATAGAATCATAAAGGTTGAAAAGGCCTCCGAGATTGAGTCGAACTGTTAACCCAGATCTATGGCATTCACCACTAAACCGTATCTCTGAGTGCCACATCCACACCTTTTCCAACACTTGCAGGGATGGGGATTTCACTGTCTCCCTGGGCAGCGTGTTCCAATGCCTGAACACCCTTTCAGTGAAGAAAAGCTCCATCCTTTAGATAGGATTTGACTTGACTCCTACCCTGCTGCTGTGCTGAGTGATGGTTTGCTGCCGTAGTTACGTGGGCACAAGCAGACTGAGGTCATCAACCCAAACACACTCTGGGGCCAACAGCCAGCAACAGATTTTCTATCTGGAGGATATGTTTTATATCTGAACAATTACAAGATTTATTGCTTCCCCTGAGGTTCTTTTAGGACCAGATTTTTTTTGTCAAATTGTTTGTCTAACTACATCCTCACATGCAACTTTCTACCCCTACACAAAATCAACTGTGTAGTGTTCATATTTATTTAGAAATGTTCTGTTCCCTGGGTGGTTTTTTTTTGTATGTTTGTTCATCAGCATTAACTTTGTATTTATTACAATATATTCTGGGTCTCATAATTTCTAATACTGTAGTCCTCCAGATTGGCATAAACTGGTATTCTGTGGATGTGCTGGAATTATACTTACCTCTACTGTGCGAGTTATTTGAATTTGAAACCAGGGCAGTGTGGGGCATGTAAAATATTACTAAAGCATAAAATTGCAACAAGCAGGGAATTTATGTGTGTGCTAATGTCAAAAAAAATGAATTAAATTGGTGAGTGATTGCTCAGTGAAACAGATGGACGATAAGGAATGCACATACAAACTCAGAAGGCATTTTTAGAAAATCCTAAATTTGACCATTCAAGTAGTTATTAATGGTTCTGTCTGAAAGAAATTTGCATGTACAGTAAATTTTATGTGCAGAATCCTTTCAACGTGTATTCATTGTTAAGGTTTGTATTGCAAGGGAGAATGCATGTAAGTGTTTCAAGTAAGTTATGATCATTTTGTCTCAAGCTCCTGTAGGAAAAATACGAATTTTGGAGAGCTTTGAAAAATGTAATTAATCATCACTGCTTCTCCCACAAGGAAGAATGGTTTTGAGATTAGGGCTTTGGAGGGGCGCTTGGAGGATCTGGTTTGTGTTTCCCAGATCTGTCACAAACATCCATACATCTTCAGGTTGTATTTCAAAATAGTTTATCTAGCAGCTCAGTAGAAGCAGAAATAACCATATTTTCAAATGCAATAATTTTGTTAGGTACTAAGCCCTCTGTAAACTCCTTTGCAGCTCTGGGAGTTCTTGAAAAGACTAAACACGTGTCTCTCTGTACCAAGGTCCTACCTTTAAAATAGGAATATTTCTTTGACCTTTTTGCTTTCATCTTCCCTTTACTTTCTGTGTAGACTATAAACATTTTGGAGCAGGGACCTCTTAAACTGTGTTTATGTGGTTCCAGGGAGGACCTCAGCCTTGTTTTTGCCTTTGGGTACAATTGTAATATGAATCCTAAGTTGAAGTTTTCTAGCCCAAAAGTCTGGGAATAGTAGGTTAGTAGTTTTCAGATACATAAAAGGCTCTGGCAGAGGCGGGGAGGATTGCCTATTGATAACCTTGCCAGAGAGGATAAGAACATAAATTGTGGCAGAGGAATTTCGAGGTCTATATTCAAAAAAATGTTATAGTGGTGAAAAGACAGATGTTCTGGAACAGTCTGAATGGTTATCGTGGGGAAATTTCCAGCCCTATTTTTCTGTGACACTCAACTTTGTTTTGCAGTTGCCCCAGGTTGAACTAGTGACTTGCCTAAACCACGTAGTGTGTTGTTCAGAGGGCCAGGATCTGCTGTGCTTGTCCTCCGACTATTTGCCAGTCCAACTCTCCCTGGACTTCTCTTCAGCTGTTTCAAAGCTAATGGTGCTCTTTCACTTTGGGATGTTTTTTCCTGAAGCACAAAACTCTATGTTGAAATATGAGTTTTCCAACTGTGAAGGCGGACGTTTGTTTTCACACAGAACTTGAGACAGGACAGAAGAAGGTGTTTGGTTTTTGGTGACGCTACCCACATGTGATTTTTGGCTGGGTAGGCAGAGTGTGCAGTGGAGAGCCTTACTTTCCAGCTGGCTTCACTCTATAGCACAGGACTCCCAGCCAGATTTCTCAGGACAATTTAAATCAGCTCAGACTCTGGCTTGCTCTCTCTTGTGCAAGTGGGAAGGTATGAGCCTGTGTGCTGGGGGTCTTACTCCTTACTAAAACTCCTGAGTTAGGGTGTTAATGAATGATGATGAAAGGGCTTTGCTCAGAGCACAGGGACTGCATCTCTCCTGTGGATTAAGACATGCCAAAGCCTCTCTTATCCTGAGGATGAGTGGCACAGCAGAACCTGCATCTAGCCAGATGTTTTTCCTTCAAAACAGGGCAGTCACACGTACCCCAACTACCGAGGGCAATGATCCAGTCTGTGGCCAGCTGTGACTGGGGAGAGCTCTAGCTGGCACGGGCCAAGTTTCTGTCGAGAGCCATGTGAACATTTAAAGAGTACAAATGATCATTTGCTCGTGCTTGGACCAATGCCCTGGACCTCCTCAGTTTGCAAGGGGTGTAGCTCGTGGACCTACAGCAGGAGTGGCAGCCCACCAGGGAACTCAGTGCTGGGAGGACCATGCAGCATTGCTCCATAGGATGCTCTTCTATCCAGAGGGAACAATCTGTCATGCAGCTGAAGCCTGTACTGATGAAGCAATTAATGACTCAGACTAGAAATCTGGGGCTCAAACCTTATTCTAAAGTCGTGTCAAAAGCTCCAAGCTGTGCTCCCCATGCTTTAACCAGGTATCCAGCCACTCAGCTGTGAGCACCCAGGTAGGCTTGGTGCCAGCTCTATCCCCATCTTGTGTTGTGGTTGTTCTGAGAGCTGACAGTGCTTGTGGTGTGAGCCAGTGCACCTTTGACACCTGGTGGCTGGGCTGAACATGCCCATGGACTTAATGCATGGTTCTTTTTGGGGAAACGTTTTGATTGGGTTCATTTCTGAGGAGAAACAGTTGTCAGTTACGGACCAAATCTGGTTGAAGACTTTAAAATGAAATGTTTTCTCCTTGACAAAAAAATGCTTTAATTCAATCACAGAATCACAGAATACGCCGAGTTGGAAGGAACACGCAAGGATCATCAAGTACAACTCTTGGCCCTGCACAGGGCCATCCCCAAGAGTCACATAAGTTTTGATGGTAGTGCTTGTATGACACTGGAATATTTGAATCTAAAATGCAAATCAAATTTACTCCATAGCCTGGGGTGGATGTGCTCTGGTTATCTGCAGAAATGATGCAGTCTCAGACATGATAAGCTTCACACATCATCTGCCTGTAGTGAGCTTGCTTTGGAAGGACCATCTCTGAGTATGAGAGTCATGTTGTCCCAGGGTAGAGGGGACATTGATTATGATTTTGGCATGTAAACTGTGGCAGCCAACAAGTCTTCCCATTAGCATTGTTTGTAATTATGACTTTTCCTACTGTCTCCTGGAACAAGGGTAGTACATTCATTTAATTTAATTCATCACTCAGACATAATATTTTGCCTTTTTTTGCATATTTTTTGACTGACATCTGTGTAGTGCTTGAATCCCAATCTCTTGATGCCTTTTACATGGCCAGCTGACTGGCTGTGTCCACACAGGGTAAAGAGCAATTCCCATGTCCAAACATTCCTTCCAAGAGGTCAGGACGTGATCTGGTTCATGCTGGCCTGGCAATCAGAAACCTCAACTAACTCTATTCACATTCCACAGTGGTTACTTCTGCATAATGAATGCAGAAGGGCACAACTGTTTTAAATTTTCTCCGTATTTGTAAAAACAAAATGATTCCTATTCAAATAATTACGAGTGCTCTGTTTGATTAAGGCCCACATTTATCAGCAGCATTTTTACAACTCTTTTCTGCAATTAGTGTTAAAGCTGGAGCACAGAACAAAGGAGAAGAAGGTTGCATCTACTGGCACAACCAGCTTTTAATCCCTCTCCTGACAGTCCATCTTTCATGGTGGCTTGTGTCTGTCTATGTGCATGTGACAACGCTAACAGAAGCCAGTGTAAGATGTCCCATTGATCTCTGTATCAAGGTGTTCTGGGACAAGAACTTCCATTAATAGTTATTTTTAGGTGGAGTTTGTGCTCTCCAGAGTTGGAGTTAGACCTGAGAGCACAGATATGGTAAGGTGTACCTGTATTTAGGTTGGGTGGAATACAGAGTTTGAGGGCTTACACTTCTTGGCTGTTGTGGAAGTGGGGAGATGCAGTTTGTCACTTCTGTGGGTGGTCACCTTGCCAGAGCTGTATCTCTGCTCCACATGTTTAGTGCTGATGTGACTTTACTTCTCCAGGACTGTTTCCTCTGTTGTTTTTTCTGATAGTGCAATTAGGGTCTTCCCTGCTGGGAAACCAGTGATAAGTACTAATAGAAGTACAAGAAAACAAATAAATTCAAAACACTCCTGTAAGAGTTCGTAGCATTATGGAATCATAGAATGGTTGGGTTTGGAAGGGACTTTCACCTAGTTCCACCCTGCTGCTGTGGGCAGGGACACCATCCACTAGATGGGGTTGCTTGAAACCCATTCCAAGGACGGGGTGTCAACAACTTCTGTGGGCAACCTGTGCCAGTGCCTCACCACCCTCACAGTAAATAATTTCTTCCTAATACCCAATCTAAATGTACCTTCTTTAGGTAGGGCACTCTTGTTTAAACAGCTGGAGATGTTGGTCTGAGGGAGATCTACCAGAAAATGGACTTCTGTTTTCACTCAGTCAAATTGAGAGGAAAATGCAATCATGATTAATTGTGTCCAAGTGTGACTCTAAAGCCTTGTTTAGATGGGAATGGTTGAGGGATGAGAGCATGAATATAGGAGGTTGTCTTTTATCTCTACAGCTGGTTCTACCACAGCCATGACTGGAGAAAAGCACTGATGGGAAGCAGTCTTGGGGTAGCTCATTAAATTAAAGGATTGATACAAGCATGGCTTAAGAATAAGTTCCACTCTAGTTTCACAGCGTGGCTGTAATGGTATTTAAAAGAAAAATCTTAGGAACCCAAGAACATGGGGGAGCTTTAGCTGTGCATCTGTCATCTAATTTAGCTATCTGTCATTTGCATCGTGTAATTGAAATATGGAAAGATTAAAAGTCAAAGCCTTCCCTTTGACATAAAAAGGAACAACATTTATGGCTTGAATTAGACCCAGGAGACTATTTTATCCCACCATCTCTCCCTTAAACCCTGCTGGTGTCCTTGATGGATGAGGTGCCCAGTATAATATCCTTTAGCAACAGCTTGAGCCTGCTGGACTCTCTAAAACAACCTTTGTGTTTCTTGTGTTTAAAGGGAAGGGAGGACATTAGGGAAAGATATGGTAATGCATTTCCTTCCTGTTTCTGGGCAGTAGCAGCTCTACACTGTAAAGTAGTTTGATAAGAGTGTTCAGCTTGGGCTGGCTCAGTTCAGCCTTGGAAGAGGTTGAACGCTGCTCTCTGTGTAGCTCTGACAAGTCAAAGGGATGTGCACTGCTCCATGAGGGCAGATGGTACAGCACAGATGGGCAGTTGGAGCAGGTACCTCTGTATAAATCAGTTCTTTGTCACAGACATGGCTGGAGCATGTGTGTCTGAACAATTCAGGGGAGTCCAGGCAAATTTTTTCGGCCATCTTCTTTGGCTGTGGAGCATTTCAGCACTCAGTGTCTCCAAAGGGCTGTCCATTCAGATAACACACTGCTGATAGCATCCCTGAGCTGAATGTGTGTCACAGCCCTGTGTCTGGGTACAGTTCCACAGGGCCATTCCAGCTTCCTTTTCTGTGGACAGCATGAAAATCCAACTCTGTGCTTAGCCTGACATATCTCGGGTCCCCTGTCTGTTCTGCTGCCACAGACCTGTGATTTGATGTCCCCCATGTTTTTGAGCCCTGAGGAGCAGTGGTGACCTCCCAAGCTTGGGCAGCTTCTTGGTCTTCTGTACTTGTCCTCTGGGCTTCACTGAGCACGTCTGTACTGATGAACAAAATGGAGACAAGCCCAGGAGCTCTTGACACCTTGGCCAGCTTGGGGGTGCCCTGGGCAACCTGATCTGGTGGGTGGCATCCCTGTCTGTGGGAGGGGGCTTGGAAATAGATGATTTTAAAGGTTCCTTTCAGCCCAAGCCATTGTTGGATTTCATAATTCTGTGACCCTATGACACTGGAACTCAGTGCACCCTCCTGGTAAGTTGCAGAAATGACGTTTGATCTTGCATGGTAAGGACATGGCTTAGAAATTAGCATGGACTACATCCTAATCCCAGCAGGCATTTTGGATGGAGTCACCTTGTTCTGAACATGAAGAGAGTTTAATGACATGAAGGTCACACTGTACCAGGTGAATGGTGTGTTTAATTTTCTTGCATCACAAGTAACCACAGTTTACTTCTTCCAGAACATGTAAGAGTGAAGGTTAATGCCTGTTCTGTAATGTGTTTCTGTAAACAGTTTCAAGGATAGGATGATCTTTATTTTATCTATCACGAAATCTTCACAGGTCTAAACAGAACACCGGAAGGACCACACACATTTCCCTTCCCAGGTTTCCTCATTGTTTAGGGCCAATGAAACTGGTGAAGGGTCTAGAAAACATCTTATGAGAGGCAGCTGAAGGAGCTGAAGGTGTGTTCAGACAGAAAAAAAGGAGGCTTAGGGTGGACCTCATTGCTCTCTACAACTACCTGTAAGGAGGTTGTAGAGAGGGGGGGGCCAGTCTTTTCTACCCTGTCTCAAGTGAAAGGACGAGAGGAAATGACCTTAACTTGTGCCAGGGGAGGTTCAGATTAGATATTAGAAAAATTCTTTTCTACTGCAAGAGTCGTCAGTTGCCAGGGAGGAGGTGGTGGAATCATCGTCTATGGAAGCATTCAGGAGGCATTTGGATGTGGCACTTGAGGATAAGGTTTAGGGGTGACTATGGTGGTGCTGGGTTGATGGTTGGACTACTTGATCTTGAAAGTCTCTTCCAACCTTGATGATTCTGCGATTGTGTGATCACTTCAGGCACTCTTTGCTTGAAGGTCAGAGTCTGCTGATGAGGGTAGAGTCATTCTTCCTACGTGTGGGTTCCTTTCTATATCACAGAATCCCTCTTCCTCTACAACCAGGTGCTTATTGCCTGCAGATAGCTGTAGATACTGTATATTTAGTCTCTGACCTTTTAGAACAAGCTAAACAAAACAGGACAAAACATCCTCAGGTGACATCAATACCCCACTGAGGAAGAAGAATCCTTTCTGCCTCTGAAAACTATCAGCAGAAATACAAAATCTGAGGGTGGACATTGTGCATAGCAGTCAGCACCAACCATTCCATTGCCTGCTTGGCCTGAAGGGAAGGAGGTAGGCTGGGTCTCAGACTTTGAGGCCAGATAGATATCCCCGCTCTTTGCAGACGTTTGCATTAGATGACCTTTTAAAAGTCCCTTCCAATCCCAGCTATTCTGTGATTATATGAAGGGTCAGTCTGACTGTTCGTGTCACCTCTGAACTTTCAGGCCTGTGACAGCAGATTTACAGTGTGGTACAAGCTGCCTGGGGGCTGGTGCAAGACCCTGCTCTGCAAACTGCTGATTGCCCTTGAAAGAGCCTGGGAAACAAGTGAGATATCAGAGTTACCACTCATACCACATTAGATGCCTGAGTTTGAATGATGTCCCAGCCATTTCACTCCTTTTATCAGCCTTCTATACGGAGACCAGATTGATGATGGGTTTTGATTTCCAGCTCTGTGAAACTTGGCTGCAAATCAATACTTAGGTGTCTCCAAAGCTTGTGTTGCTGTTGCAAACTGGGCAGGCAGTTCTTTGCACCAACTGCTGTACAAGAAAAAAAAAAAGCCATTTCTTCTACATACTGTGTTTGTAATTAGTGTGACTCTTTCACGATGGGCCTTACTTTGAACTCTATTTGTCTTAGACTTTCCATTACCTGGAATGTAATTGGAAGTGAGTTATTTGCTCAAGGGTGAAGAAAATAGCTTTCATGCAAGAGTTTTAAGAAAGTACATATTTTTTCAGATAGGTTCTTTTTTTTTTTTTTCCACAGAGAAAAGTCTGAAGCAACAAATATGGAAACCTCTGACTAGACAGAACAGTGATCCAGTTTTCACCCTCCCCTGTAACACTGATTTTAATGTAATGGTAGAGGTGTAAACAAAGGGTTGATATAACAGATTTCTACATGGGACTTGCTGAAGTTCTTGGTGAACTGGGAGAAAATTAGGAAGGAGGTTTACCTGAGAGTAAATGAGATTAATCTCCTGTCTTATTCCACTGAAACAGCTAATGCTTTGATCTTTGCTCAATTATTTGGTTGTACTCCCCCTGTGCCCAGGAGTTATGGGCATGAATCATAGCCTTCTCCTGCCAGGCTGAGGTCAGTTTTAATACTTCAATATCTGATATATCTCCTATCAGCAGTCTACATCTGGCAGTCAACAAGTTAACAACTATTTTTCTCCCCTAGCTGTTATGATCCCATGCAGTTACTAGGGTTAGGGTAATTAAGGTAGATTACTTCAGATTTTAAGTTACTTGGATGCTCATTGGAATTGCAATTAATAACATCTTGTCATTATAACCTGATCAGGTTGTGAGGTAGATTTTATCCTGTGCAGTTGCATTGATAGGGATTAATTTTCCTGTGGAGGACTCGCAACTCTTATTTGTGAGCTGAGCAAATTCTGGAGAATGTGTCCTTACAGAGATGGGCAGTGACTCTACTGGTATGAACAGGGGTTATCCCAGCATGGGACAGAAGTACTTTGAAGGACTGTGTTTATGAGATTCTTTGCTGTTTACCTGGTCGTAAACCATCCCTGCCGATATATCCCCTTCAGGAAATTTGTTTGTTAAAGGTTTACTTGTTCAAAAGGTGTTCACAGCCTCTTTGTGTTGCATTAATCCTTTCATCTGATAAGATATCAGGGTTGGTGGGTTCAAGATATCCAGTGGAGGGAACAAATACTCCAATACAGAGCATTAGATTTGACTTGAAAGAAGTGGCAACTTAAACTGAGAGCATGCCAGATAAAGGATCTGCCCTGGGTTCAAGTTGCTAGCAGCAAAGGTATGTGTTGAAGTCTTCACTTTTTTTCTAAGGTCCTAAAAAAGAAGCCTAAAAATAGAGGTCCTACAGTATGAAGTGATCTCCTTGACTGTGAGTTAGCAATCTGCATTTCCTACGGAATATGTGATAAAAAACACTTTCAAACACATGGTAGGTTAAGGTACGTCTCCGTTTACACTTTTTAAGTGGCTGAATTCAGTAACTTTGAAAAGTGAGAGATGCTAGTGGATGGGCCTTGCTACCCAAACAGGCAGAAACTGTACTGTGCTTGGCAAAGGCCACCAGAAAGAGGAAATTGCTGACCTTCCCAGAATGAACCCCTGGGGCTTGACTGGGGTGGCAGACTGGTGAATCAGGTATTACAAGTAGCCAGGATCTGTCAGAGACCTGCCAGTCTGTTAGGGAGGTCTCAAGGGAGTTCCAGGTAGTCCTGAAATAATTTATGTAGTAATTGGTGGGTAGAATTTGATTCAGGATTGTTTAGCTCTATTAAATTTGGAATAAATGAGATAAGCTTTTTGCCCAGTAATGTCCTACACCTGAATGTGTACATATATATAATTTGCATGCTTGAAGCTCAGTCTTGCAAAGCCCTACTTGCACTAATGCATGTATTTAGCTGAAGTGGTTAAACTGAGGGATTAGTCAACCTATCTATATAATTGATGGAGGGACAAATTAACCAACTCCTGTCCCAGTAAAATACTTTTCATTAGGTGGCATGAATTCAGGTCTCATTTGTGATAGAGATATTCATAGAAGTGAATCTTAATAACATGTGTGAAGAGTGGAAAAGAACAGATTGGTGTGCATGAAATGTTCTGGCTGAACATTTCATGAAGCCTAATAGAAACAAACACTTAGCTTTAAAAAACTTATGTTCTCTTAAAAAAAACCAACAACAACAAAAAAATCACTATTAAGTACTGGAAAGCTGCCACAAGCATCCAGCGCTGCATATTCCCACAGTTTCTTTCCAGTGCTCCCAGACTGTAGCTGCAGGGCATGTTGCATAAGAGCGTAGGGTAGGTGCTCAGTAACATCCTTGCTAGGCTATAACAAAACCCTGGCATTGTTTTCCATGGTGTGCATCTGCTTTTATGTGGCGTCAGGAAAGTGACTATAATTTGCTGTTTCACAAAACTGGCAGTTAGTCACAGTAGCAATTGTAGTAAGATTTGGGCTTGCAGTCCTTCCTGCTCCCTCAGGATATGCATGGAAGCAAGATGATGCACGCTACGTGTTTTTCTACCAGAAAAATAAATAAAATAAAATACGCAAACCATGCAAAGAACTTTTCACAGTCTCCAAGCCAAATGGTTTAAAGCTTATGCTGTGTGTTAGAGAGGTTCTGCCTGTAAATGTACTTCTTTGAAAAAACAGGGGAGGTTTAATACTCTCATAATTAAAAAACATCTATAGGGTTTTTCCTCAAACTTTCCACTGTGCGCAGGAAGTCTCAGCCCCAAAGGAGGATGTCTCACAGGTTATGACCATGTGAATGGAAGGATTTATATTGAAAACAGTTTTGCCACTTTGTTCACAGATCCTTGGATTTCAAGTTTGTTAGTGTAGCCTGGCTTCTATAAGCAGAGTGCTGAACCACTGAGGAGCCAGTGATCCCCACACTGAGTTCTGGATCTCAAAACAAACTGTGTTTTTGTTCAGTAAATACTGATCTGCATTCATCCGTGTATAACTGAAGGGCATTTAGCACTGTAGCTGCCTTACACAGTTTTGTTCACTCCTAGTATTTATTCCAGTGCAATTGATAACCTTTCCTTATGCAGGGTTTCCAGTCTGAGCATCTCATGGGATCCTGGGAATTGCCACGCTAGGTCAGCCATGTGACCAGACAAAACTACTGCTCTTAATGGCAGAGGTTACCAGCTGCTTTCTGATGACATTCCACAGCTCCTGCCATCAAGGCACCGCTATCTTACTGGGAAAAAATTCTAGCCCTTTGTCTAGTTCTCTGCTGTTTGATTGCAGAGAGGAAAAGCTGATGAACTGATAAAGAACTATCGCACGCTGTTGGTTAAGTAGCACTTAGATAAAAAGGAAATAGTTTTGTACAGAGCATAGTTTTACTGCTGCAATTACAAACATTTTTAATTAGGCAGGGAGAGCACATGGGAAGAATCTCCTGGCTGTGCCTGCCAGCAGACACCAAGGCAAAACATGGGGGAACATCCAGGGGTATGCTGGTTGTGGTTTTTCTTAGGGTTTTCTTTCTGGATCACTTTTCTGGTGTCTCACAGGTCACAGTTGTCTATGGACTACAGGAAGGGTGATATTGCTTCAGAGATGGGCACAAGAAATTCCCTAGGTATCTGTATTGGTCAGTCGTCTCAGAGGAGAAATGATATTCCTAACTCTTGGAATATAATGGTTGGATCATATCAGGCTAGTTGTTGGCTCAGATGCTTTATTCAAATATTTAGGCAGTACAGTGTAGCTGTAGATGTTGTTTTCCCTGGTACCTTCCTCTCCTGTCTGAGCCTATGCTTCCCTGCCATCCCTTTCCTGTCCTTGGTGGAGGCTGGCATGGCTTCCCATCAGCTCTAGAGTGTTTCAGAATCTCTGACCCTTTATTCCACCCCTTTCTCCTTACTTCGTCTTGGATATCCTTGCCCTGGCTCTCATTTAAGTGTCTCACAGTGATACACAGTGTTCACCCACCACTGCTTCTGGGTGCGTAGTAATAAAGGTCTCCAGGGCACACTTTCCCTGACAGTGCTTGTCTATACTTTTCCCTGAAATTTAAGGGAGAATCTTCTGCCCCAAGTTTGATGGAGTTGGTTGCTGTGACTTAGCTGATTCCTGATAACTTGCAGGGCTGGAACCACTCGGGTATGTGTTGGCATCCTGAGCACAGAGACTCCCTTGCTGGTGAGCAATTCCTCATATGAGCAATGCCCTGGCTCTGGATCAGCCACACTTGAACACACAATACTAACTGCTCTGTTGGTATCCTCCTGGGAACCACATATTATGTCACATACTTTCCTGAAAAATAGAAAAGCTGCACAAAGGACTTTCTACCGAACTCTATAGCCTAAATAAGTCATGACAGTTCTGTACTTTAGGAGTAATATAAAATAATAAAGTCCTCAGTGTTAAATGCTTGATTAAAATGAGCAAATGTGATAAGAAATAGGAATTGTGTCAAAGTGTGAAATTTAGCATTACTCTGCTTTGATCCAAAGTCTAGTGGGTATACTTAGAGCACTGGATAAAATTACAGTCTGTAATAAGTCTCCTGAAGAGACCAACAAATGAGTATCCTCTAAATGCCTAAGAAATCCATACATGAGTGAGCTGGTTTGTACCAATGGAAGTGTGTGACAGAGGCAGCCCAAATACAGGGAATAGGGAGGACTGGCAGAATGAGCCTGACTTCCTTACTGATCTTATTCTTCTGAGCCTTGTGGAGAAGAGATGCAGCTGTACTGCCAGAGAGGTCCTACAGCTACAGCTGGCAGAAGGTCCCATGGGGGATGTAGCTGAGCATGCTGGAATTTGGACAAGACTCAGCTTGAGTCTCATCCTTCTCAAGATGAGCTACCCTGTGAACATGGAGACTCTCCTGACTTTGGGAGCAGTCAGAAATCTGCCAGATAAAAGTAACGCTTTGTATCTCTTACAAGGCTTTCTTCCTTTTGATCCATTTTTCTTTCCAAGTAGAACACGTAGGGAGCAGACTGGTGCACGCGATGCTTTCCCTGGTGCCCTTTGGAGACCAAAAGCCACATCAAGCTGGAGATTTATGAGTTGCTGGCAATAGATGCTTCATATTCTGTTATTACATTTGAGATGATGAAAGAAGAACAATGACTTTCAAGGCTATGAAAGCAGTAGGAAAACTGCCTGTGGATAGATCGAGCACATGCATCACTGGGTAGAAATTAGGGTGTTTATAGCTTCAAATCCTGATTTGGAAAGTTCAAGATAGAAGAAAAATATCTGAGTAAAAGATGTGAGGCATTTTGTAAGATTTCAACTCAGATACACTCAGGAGAATAAATCCAAAGGTAACATTATGATTCATTAACTAACCCTAATTAGGCTCCTAAATTTAAGTAGACAGGATCTCCCCTGGAGGCTTTCAAAGGCACCCACCTTTCACTGTTGATGATGCAGGGAGCTTAGGAACATAGCTTACTTAAGGAGGACTTCTTCCCTAGGTACCTACAGGGCACGCTTGGGTTGTGTTCCCAGATTGGGTAAACTGGATCTTTTAACAAGGTTATTGCATATCTGGGCAGGCAGAAATCAGAGGAGTCAGGGGAAGGTGCTCCTGCTGCCCTATGCAGGAGAGGCTGGGAGGGAACAGTGCTCATGCTTGTCTCTGCCCTGTGGAGTCTTGGTTGGAGGTGCACTGTTTCCTACATATCCTTCATCTCCTAAAGCCTCTCACATCACTGGGCCATATACCTGCGAGAGATTTCACTGGGAGGAACGGTGAGACTGAGCTAATTCGTGTTGCATGGGCTTTGTTTCTGGACTGGAATAGTTTCCACTTCTGAAATCATTTCTCTGGTTGCAGCTGCATGAGAAAAAGATAAGCATGTCCTTTTCCGAGGAGAGCAAACAAGAGAAAAGGTTGTTTGTATTATGTTTATATTCTTATTGCACAACATTTCTGCAGCTCACTGCTGTCAGGAGATACAGTAAAGGGCGAAGCATCTGGGCTGTCTGAGGAGTCTTGGCAGAGTTTGCATGGGTTGTGTCAGGTATCCCAGCTTGTACTTCTTCCCACCAGCCCCCAAATCACCAGCAAAATAGATGGATTTCTGCTTCAGGCAGTGTCTGGAGGGAGGGGCAGGGAGGAGGGCCCTGGCATGGGCTGTGGGCTCGGGGAGGTGTAGGTGGCTTTGGTTATGACAGGGCTATTTTCCCAGACAGTCTCACTTGCTTTCTGCATGATGCTTGCAAGTGGACTTACTGTAATTGGCATGAGTCACTTCCTTGTTATTGGTGGTTTGGAACCACCGTGCATGGAAAACACGCCTGCAGCAGGCTGAGGAACTCCCTCTTTCTCTTGGCTTTTGCATTCGGTTTCAGTATTGCAGACTACATTGATGCTGGGTGAAAAAATGACTTTTTAAAAATAACTGAAGGAGATAGAAGCTGAGGTCTGGATCACTTGCAATTGTTGAGCCTCTGCTCTATTTTTTTTTTTT
>VXAY01001706.1:1170700-1316832 GCA_013399855.1 Oxyruncus cristatus
TTTTTTTTTTTTTGAGAAATAAAGGTTTTTCATGGCAGTTTGTTGATCAAATCCCAACTTTCAGACTTATGGTCTGTTGGACATAGTCCCTTCATGTCTCCTGTTGTCTCCTGGAACCCTTTACCCTTCTTGTGTAAAGTGTACTATCTATTTACTCTAAATACTGTATGGCTTTGCAGCCAAAGAAGGGAGGTGATATTAGGTACACTCAACCTCTTCCATGGGGATGCTCATGGAGGCACTTTAGAGCTGATCGTCTCCTATCAAGCAATTATACTTATATTTGACCAAAAAAGCCCCCATGTCAGAATGTCTGATGTCAGGTCAGGACTTGAAAGTAGACTTTGGATGTCTGACATGACACAAGAAGAGGCAAAACCTCTTGCAATGTGATGCAAAAGGTGCTTTATTCACTTGAAAGGGGCCCATCCAGCACTGAGGTAGATAGGGCATGGGCAACTGGAAGAGGTTTCAACTTGTTCCTTGGCCATGTTTGAGACCCTTGGGAAAAAGCCAAGGGGGTGGGCTTTTTATTTTTTAGCTTTTCAATTTACTTTTGTTAGTCAAATTAGCGTCTCCCACCCCCGTGTTTCTAGCTACACAGTGATGATATTGTTGTCACGAGGTGCAGAGTCTTATTATGTGATTGTATTGTGTTATTTTGTGGTCTGGCACAGACAAAATCTATTATTTTAATAAGTGTTGTTGACTGACTGTTTAGTGAATTTAGGTTTTACAGTACATAAAAAACTTTTAGTTCTACAATCTGAGAGAGCCACATACCATGCATGTGTGCAAAGGAATTGCTTTCTTGTGATAACTCAGAGTCATGAATGATCCCATTACAGGCTGGATGCCATGCATTTTCAAGTCTCAAACAAAAATCCTTCAGAGCTGCTCCCTCTAAAAAACTTCAGTAGTTTATATTGGGTGTTTACTCACAGGAGGATTATTTTTTTTTTATTATTTTAAAAATATGTTGAGCACCAACAGTTTCTGGCCCCAACCTGCCCAGATAAAAGGCTTGGTTGTAATTTTCCTTGGTGAGGGAGTCATGTTTTGTTCAAATTGCACTCTGCTTCAAGCAGGCTCAGGAGGATTTGCTGAAGGTGCTGCAGACCTGCTTTAACCATTCTGAGCTTTGAGAGCAAACCTTATGGGCTGAAAATGCACAGGAAAATATAGAGCAGAGTATTGGAGAATGACAACCCCCTTGCCTTTATGTTTTTAAGACTGAGCTTTCATTGACCTCCTCCAGTTGACTGATGCGTATATACAGTGAAGGTGGAGGTCATAGGATAATTGCTTCCTGGGAGTGGAAGTCTTTAAGCATGTTTAGGACTGAGCAAGCATCAGGAAACACTGAATGATCAAATTAGCAAAGACAGGGAATGGTTTGATTACAAGGCTGAAATACAGTGAGCGTCAGCTTTTTACCTTTCTTTGGCACAGACCCCCTCTGTGAGACTGGATAAACAATTTTGATATTTAAACACTTTTGAAACTCTGTCCCTGAACCAATTCCCCACCCATAAAATGTGGGGCCTATAGCATCCAATGTTTTGATTAGGGAGATAATATATGTCCTTAAATTAAAACAGCAACATATTTGAAAAGAATTCCTCAGAAAGAGCAATATTCCTCTGAAAGTATGTTGTGGCAATTTGTTGAACACCCAGAAGTGGAGTGCTTAAAACTAGATGGATCAACACAGTAGAAAATACAACAAATTGTCTTATTACAGACTCTTAGTGCCTGAAGGGGGCCTACAAGAAATCTGGAGAGGAACTATTTACAAGGACATGTAGTGATAGAACAAGGGGGAATGGCTTTAAACTGAAAAAGAGTAGGTTAAAATTGGATATTAGAAGAAATTCTTTACTGTGAGGGTGGTGAGGCACTGGAACAGGTTGTCCCAGAGAAGCTGTGGCTGCCCTGCCCCTGGAAGTGTTTAAGGCCAGGTTGGACGGGGCTTGGAGCAACCTGGACTAGTGGAAGGTGTCCCTGCCCATGGCAGGGGGGTTGGACTAGATAATTTCTAGGGTCTCTTCCAAACCAGTCCATTCTATCATCCTCTGCTCTTGATGAACAGAGGTGAGGTATTGGCCGGCCTTTTCCATCTCTTGGAGCTGTAATTCGGAATGTTGCTGTTTGTAGACACAGTAACTTTTTCTTTTCATCAGCCCTCAGTTTTCTGACCACACAAGAGAGTGCTTGTAGGAAAATCCCAGGAGAAGGAGTCTCCACCAAGTACAAGTAAGGATACTGTCAGCAGCACCAGTGTGTGCCTTTTCACACTGCCCTGCTGGTTGCTTGTACTGACTGATGGATCTGCTCTGCCTGTGAGAGCACACTTGATTTTCCTTTACCCCTCTTCCTGTTGGGGGAGGGAGAGGAGGGAAGGTGCCAGGCAGTGGAGGAGAGGTTTTGTTGTGAGATTGGTACCATTAATTCATTGCAAATGGGTATTGCAGGTCTTGGTTTGGGAACTGGTATAAATTATTGCTAACATGATGTTGACTCAGACAGATGAGCAGTGGGAGCTGGTGGCTAGGCTTGCTTTTAAAGGAGACACAGAGAGATTATATAAGGACTTGAAAATCTGTAATGTCAGAGGAATGAACCTGTTGTTCCAAAAGCTTCCTTAAAGATTTATAGCTTAGAACCAACTTCTGCAGGTGCCTTCACAGAATGTCACAGCGATGGTGACACTTTGCTCTCCAGAACAAATCCCAGCTGATGTGGAGTCTGAGTGGTGATGCCCCAGTTGGACCCCAGGGTGGGTGGCAGAGCAGGGCTTGAGACTGAAAAATTACATTTCTGCCTGTGCTGCTTAGCTGCCCAGCAAGAGTTACTGTAGAATTTTATCTTTTGGATTAATACCCATATCTCAAGGCTGCGTGCTGTCCTCTGAGAAAGTCCCCAGAGGTACCTAGAACAACTCTTTTCCTCTCTTCCAGATTGTCCCAGCTCATTTCTAATGTGCATTTTTAGGCGCAGGGCTCCTGACTATGTGGTGTGTTAACACTTTGATTGAATCCCTCTTTCTTCCCCTCTTGTCCATGTACATCACTCGTTCTGCTGACTGAGTTGCTTTAACTTCTCTGCTTGACTGAATGGAGCAGGCCAAGTGCCAACTCTTTCCTGCCAGGATTTCTGTGCTTAATAGTGAGATAAGACTAAAATCCCAGGTACTTTTTTTCTGGTGGTTTTAATAATAAATAACTTTTCTTGACTTCTTGCTTCAAATCATGCCATGCTTTCTGTCAGATGCACTCCTCTCTGGAGAATTTAAGGAGGGCATTTCAAAGGAACCAAATGTTTAATCTTTCTTGTGGATTTGGCTGCCACACAGGAGCTAACTGGAAATTGTGAGGTGTTTTACACTTGAGAAAGGCTTTCCATTTCACAGTCTTTCTAAATTAAAAGAAAGCTGTGTATTGGCTGAGCATCACATAAACCAGAAAAAGAACAGACTTGCTGCATGCCATCTCTCTGTTTACTCTTTGCAAATATGGGCCTTTCCTGGCAAAATGTCCTCAAGATGTTTATGGAATCCACAGAGAAAAATGATCCCTTGAAATGGAAAAGTCCAAGGTTATGTGCTGTAGACATCCTGTGTTGCACTAAGTTGCACTAACTGATCTAGTTGCTGAAGTGAAGACAAGCACATCTTCGGATTTTTGAAAATACCAAAGGGTGCGCTAATCACAGATGTTAAGCACTTGCCTGCTTTTGGGAATCTGTCCTCACAGCTACCTGTGTTTTAAGGCACCAAATGACAACGTGATAGTTTTCTTACTTCCTCATCTACCTCAAAGATGTGAGAGCACAGCCCTACTCCAGTAAGGTGCTTTGACAATAAATAGTCTCTATGAATGTCTCCCCCTTAAAATTTCTCCATTTCTACTCTTCCCTGGGATGCTGTTGACCAGTTGCTGACTGATTTAGCAATGTTTTGCTTTTACCTGACTCATCCCCTGGTCCTGTAGGTAGCATTTGAATGGTGGTGGCACAGGTACTCCATTCCCTTGGTGTGCTTAGATGGTGTTAAATGTAGAAAAGATGGTGTTTCTTTCCCCTACTTGACTCAAATGTTTAAGTGTCTGGTGGTGTCACATTTTCTAAGAAAGATGCAGGCCCACCCAGCCTGTCTTGTGTCCTGGAGATGGTCATGAGTGCTGGGAGGTGAAAGATGTTTATGAAGAAAAGTAAGTCTGAAACATGAAAGACTAATCAAAATCTGCTAAAAAATTGTCTCTGTGTCCATTTTTCTTCATTTTATTCATTGGATGTCTATCAGTGAGTTACTGGGATGCAATTTGGATGAAACCTGTGTAAAGGAAAACTGTCTTGTGTCTTTTAAATGCCTTCCAGGTCCTCAGTATGAGATACAGCAATAGGGCACTTTATTTTTGGAGGGTGCTGAGCTCTATGCCCTCTGGGTCCTTTTGGGTGCCTCAAATTAGGCACTCAGAGCTGCAGTTCTCCCTGACTGTGGAATGCAGGATAATCTCTGTTCTACCCACCTCCTTCCCAGACTTTCTGATATTTCCCCAGTACAGGTATCCTCCTTGCTCCTGTCTAGCTGCTGCCAGGAGTTGTGTTTCTTTTTCTGCCTTCCAACAGTTGCCAATTCGGGTTTCACTGGAAGCTCTTTGATATTCAGAAGCTGTGGGGTTTTCTGTCTGTTCTCTGACCTAGCATGACTCTACTAATAATGCAGGAACTTCAGCACTGATGTCCTGGCAACCTAATACAGGAGGTCAGTCTGCAAATCTAGTTACAATTTTCTTTGCCTCAGCAAAGGCGGTAAGTTGAACATAATGTAAACAAGGTGGTTGGATCACTTCACCCACCAGTAGTAATGTGGTGGGTGATGCAGGCAAGTTTAACGGACATGATTAAATCTCCTGTTCCAGTCTGGCAGCTGATTAGCTGCAGGGGGCAGACAGGAATTTCCTTTCTGCTCTAGAGTTGCACTCTCTCCAAGCCCTTCTTCATGCTTCTGCCAAGCATCTCAAAGTGCTTTGCATTTTTAATTATGCTTCTAAACGCCCCTGTGAAGAGTGGAGATGAGAGGTAGTATGATCCCAAATGGAGCCATGGGGCAACTGAGGCACTGGGAGGTGGCAGCCTGCTTGGAATAGAGAGGCTGGTGCCGTTAGACTTGGAGAAAGGGGAAATGAGCATCCCAGAAACCTTCTCTTGGGGTTCATGTTATTCTACTGAAATCGTGCCTGCTTCTTAACAGTCTGTGTCTTTAACACACTTAAGACTTGGTTGTCTGCTTTTATCTATATATTAGTATTTAGTCACTGATGGGGAAAATAAGTCTTCCTCCTCTGGACGTTTTAATTTATTTTTGTCTTTCATCACTCTCTTCCTCTGACTTCTGAACAGAATGGCCTAAATACATGTTTCTTCTCTTTGTGTGGAGAAGCACTTTGCTCTGAAATAGCCTGAGGTGTTGGCTGTGGCTGAGGCAGAGAACTGGTTCAACTCTGTAAACGACTCTGTGCTTTGTCCCTATGGGGGAAGTTAGTGAATTTACTGTGTGGGTTCACCTCCAGTGGGTGTACCCGGAGATAGCTACACCGGCTTTGATTTCTTTGCCTGGATGTACAGCTGAAGAACTGGCCTTGCAACATCAAGGAGGAGAAAACACTCTTCTTATTGAGGCATGCTTTGGTCCAAAGAAGAGACCACAGATGTCCAAAAAAACTGTCACATATTTAGTTATCATCTTGCCTGGACACTGCTAATGCTGTGGCTGACAAAACACAGAGAGCAGTGGGGATTAGCTGAGTCTTCACTCTGCTCAGGATGGTGGGAATGGACCTTTTGCAGCTTGCTTATGGCCCTAAAGCCCAATGGGGAACAGTGTATTTTGGATCTCACAGATTGGGGAGCGTTTCTTACAGGTGGGATTTTCTTGCTTTTGTGGTGGCTGATTTAAGCTTTATGATTTCATGTGGACAGCATCGTCTAGAGTCTGATTTTGTGGATCTGGAGTGGACAGTAACCTTTGATGTTCAGTCTTGAGCTAGCAACTTCATATCTGGAGAGAGGCAGTGTTTCAGGCATAGCCTATAGCCCCCACTGCCATAGGGCATCCTGCCCAGACCACTGTCATGGTAGGAATAGAGATGTCTACCTGAAGTGCTCTGAAGCTTAGGACTGAGGCCAAAGTCTGTCTTACTAGGCATTTAAGTTCCTAAGACGTGTGTCCAAACAAAATGGCTAAATCTGATCTTAGCTTAGTCTCAAGGCTTAATTGTAAATAAACAATATCTTAATCACTTTATAGTTTCCAGCATTCTCTCATTGAATGTCTCTGTGCTGGCACTCGGAGAGCATTCATGATAGTGGAAGATGAATGTCTGTTTGGGCTGCACATTGTGTAATTAAGTATCAGCTGAACCCGTAGCATAATGTGACAATTCTCATTCTGACCAGCTGACATAACCCGCTCTAACAACTGTGCTCTTCTTACTCCTCTCTTTCAGTTCCCAAGAAGCTTCTGCATGAAACGCAGCCAAGATCAACCAATTACCAAGGATATCAGAAGCCACATTTTCCGCTGCAGCCAAGAGTGTTTGATCCCAATGTTATAGGGGACGGCGTGTTCCTTTCTGATGTCTCTCCTTCCAATATAGGACGAGCGCTCCCAGGTAGCTGTGACTATAGTGGTGTTGCCCCAAATCTAATCGTGTTGTGATAACTGTTCCTTTCTATCTCCTCCTACCTGGATTTCTCTGCTGTGCCCAAACCCCATCCATGTCACAGTCAGAAAGGGAAGCTTTGAGGCGTGATCAGCGATGGGCTAAAGTGAACTGTGAAACTGTCCAAGAAACACTGAGTTTCCTGAAAGAGCAGTTGTATCAAAACTCATCACAGAAATACTTTGCAGACCTGTCTAATACAGTGGCAAAGGAAGAAAAAAACCAAAACAGGGCAGAGACAGTAGGCCTGCCTCACAGGGGATAGAGAAGTTTTCAACTGAGCTTTGAAATATAATGCTATCTTCATAAATTGCAAAGTGAAGAGACATGAATGAAGTCTCAGCTATGTATAGGGATAGGTGAGTAGGAGGAAGAGGTGGTGCATGAATAAGGGAAAAGCACAGGTGAGCACGTATTGGGTTACTTGGTGGTTTTGTATTGTTTCCCAACATGCAGTGAATGGTCTATGACACTACTGAAATTCCCAGCCTGTGCTCCCAGAGGTTCAACTCTAAGGTGGGTATGAGCAAAGCTACCTTGTCTCTGCCTGCACTCCTGGCAAAGTTAATCCACAGCTTGAATAGTCAATCCACAAATCATTAAGAACTGGCAATAACAGATTTGTCCCTTTGGAAGCCTTACTGAAAAATCGCCAAGGAAAAGAATTTTGAGTTAGACCCAAATAAATACCGTGATCCTGGAGATACTTTTAAGCAAGAAAAAAGATATCCTGGACTCATTTTCATTCATCTAAACATTTCACTTCTACAAGTGACACCTTTTATTTAGTTTTCACATTGTTTATTCATTCATTTTCAAAATATGCACCACTTTTCAAACAGATGTCATTTTGAAATTAAAAGCTAAAAAAGTGTTTAAAAATAACAAAGCAAATACTTGGACATTTTCCTGTTTTGTTTCTCTTATTAAAACTATTTGCTAAAGTCAGCCTGGTATCATGAATAACCTCTTCTATGTTTATGCTGTGGCATTGGGCAAATTACTGCTGGCTGAAATAATTTTGCTCAGTTTTGGTGTAAATTCACAGAGAAACCATTCAAGTGACTGGGAACAGCTAAGAAGGGTGAGGAAAAAAACAATAATAATGAGCTGATTAGGCACAGACAAGTTTTCCAAGCCAGCAAGGAAGAAAGGGGACATCTTCTAATATGGTCCTGGAGTGAATTGCGAGGCCAGGGAACCACATAGTGTAGCAACACATGGCCCTTGTGAAATTGTGTCTGTTTGTTTTTTTTCCTCCTGCGTAAGTCCAGTTATTTTCTGTCTTCTATGTCTGTGCTTGTACAATCCTGCCAATGGTTTTGTGGTGTTCTTTGCTGGAGTTTAGAGTATGCAGATGAGTATTCATTTAAAAACTGGTTTGATTGCATCTCTTCTTTGGAGAAGTTAGAAGTTTAAAAAAAAAAAAAAAAGTTCTTCTCACTTGAGAGGAGTTATCCTTTACTCTGTCTCCTAAATACACTATTATTGCACAGTGTGGTTTACAAGGGTGGCTTCATACCCAGCAGAGGTGTCCATCTGACATATGGCTATGAAATATATATGAGATTATATCCTGGTGGTGCCCTTCATTTTTTGTGAAGGGGTTTTGGATTAACCAGTTCAGAGCTAGACCTCAGTGAAGAGACATCTCAGGTAAGATCAGTTATCCACATATAAATGTGTCATTTGTGATGACCTGGGGTATTTACCCGGCTTCTGGAAGGGTGAGAGTTTTCCCTATGTCCCTTCTCATACCTATCATCTCTTCATGGATGTTTTCCTGACTCTGGGGTGTCTTATATGTCTATGTATGAGCAAATCCATCAAGCTTTAAGTGTCTGGTACAAGGAGAGCTGAATGGCTTTCTGCTATCCCTCAACTAATAGCAGGACTCCATTGCCTAAGTTTAGATGCATGGTGCTACTTGAGTTGCTCTGAAGTGTCCAGGTTTTAGTTTCACTTTTTAGAAATGAGATATTTACCCTGCTTCTGTGGATTTCTTTGGAACAGTGGTGGGGAAAAATTCAACCACTAGTACAGACAGATTTACCAGACAGGGAGAATAAAGAGAAGATTAGATGGCACATTAGTGCCTACATCTGAATTAAAAGATTTTTCTAAAACTTTGCTATTGGTTTCCTGCTGAATGTGCCGTTGACCTTCTGTGTCCCATTGCCTCCATTTGCACAAGTGATCCACAGTTATCTCGTCTCCTAAAGCAAGAAGTTCTTGGAATATTTTATCTGTTGGGATATGAGCCACCCATGTCTCAAAACTTTGCTTGAAGGCCAGTCATTAACACCTTGGTGGCCTTTAACATGTAGCTTTCCCAAGGCCATGCAGCTATTCAGTGGCAGAAACGCAGCTGCACCCGCATTGCCTGGGGCTGATCCCTTACAGCGACACCTGCACAACCATCCCTGCTGCTTCTCCTCCGAGGCAGATGAGGAGTTGGCATCACAGCATGCACGTTCATGCACTCAGTCCCTCTCCATCCAGTATTACCTGTTCTCTTTGACACCCCTCACTTTCTGTTGCTGCTTCCCTGGGCTGAGCCGCTTCCTGGCACCCACAGCGGGAAGCTGAAGGTGACGTCTCACGCTGCCAGGTTTGCAGGGAGAGGAGACAGGTCAGGCATCCAATGAACAAAGACCATCTTGCATCATGACTGCTGACAGAATGCCTTTGCATGCATGGCACTGGTGGCATCACTGGAGATGGAGCTGGCAGTTTCCTGAATTTAATACCTGCAGATAAGTGGGAGCCTGGTGCAAGTCTGCGATTTTACAGAGTGATGCTTGCTTTTGTTCAGAACTAGATACCCAGGGAAGGGAGCCTGAAAAACTGTAATAACTGCAGTTAGACACTCACATGGATGACAGAGCTGCATCCTTTGCACTTACTTTTCCCTGTGTTGAAAACAATTAGTGTTTTGTTGGTAGTGGGGGTGTCTGCCTGCAGATCAAGGTGCGGGGAGCCCTCAACAGTGAGCTGATAAGATCTGAAAGGGTCTCTTTGAGCCTCCTGGAATGAGGTGCCTCCTTAGCTTCAGTCTTCAACAAATAAAATCAAATCATTAACCCATGTTCACTCACCTCTCCAAAGGGGAAATGGTGTCTGGGTGAAACACAATATGAGCAGGCTTCTGAAGGAAGTCATAAACCAAGGTCTGCCCTTCCCCACAAAGGCTGGAGAGAAAGCACGTCTGTTTGCCAGGTGTGGATGGGTCACTACAGTGCGGCACCAGCAGAGGGGTGCTGGCTCTGCCTGTGTTTCCCAGTCTCCTTACGAGCTTAGCTGAATCTACTGTTGGTAAAGGCTCCTTTGATTTACATAAGAGAAAAGAAACCTGATTATGTATTTGCTGTAGCGTAGATGGGTGTGTCTAAGTGGTGACATGAAAGAGTAGGAGATGGGGGAGAGAAGATGATGCCTGGATGCAGGCAGGATATGTGCTCAGCTGAAGCTACTTGAGAAGGTTTAGTTACCCCCCAAAAAAGGGCAAATCTGTGTGGCTTGCTGTTCAGCAGCTCCAGATTTCTCAACACAGATGCTGACCTGGTGGGGATAGGGCAGGGTAGGGCTGGGTCACGTTCGTCGTTCCTCATTCCATTTCTGTTTCAAAGCAGAGAAGAAGAAAGGGAGATCCGCCACTTTCTACCCTCTAGACAACACCCCCCTCCTGCTTCCTGTGGATGAGACACAACCGCCTGTGCTCACCAGCAGCATGGAGCCTGTGGGCGTCAGCACGGAGATGGCCCTGCTCAGCAACATCCTGGCAGCCTATGCCTTCATCACAGGTAGGTCTTGTGGCTGCCATCTCTCTGGGCTCTGGCAAGCTTTTTGTAGACCCTCATTTTGTAGTCACACAAGGCTAAATCTGCCTCTTTGAACTGTTTATGGATTTCATTTGTCTCTCAGCAAACTCTCCCTTGAAAGACCTGACTGGGCCAGCTCTAGCAGACAGTATATATACCAGAGTTTGTTGTGCTCTGCTTTCCACTGGATTTGCTCTCATCTGCAGTTAAATACAATGTAATCTTACATGTGGTGTTATTCCCAATGCTTCATTTTCCTGGAGATCAAAGCCTGGCTCATTAGGGAGGCAAGTTTGTTGTCCTGTAATTTGGAAAATAAGCGGCACCCAAAACATTACACTGCTTAAGAGATTTGGCCTATCTTCAGTAGAAGTGTGAAGGTGAAGTAACTTGAGAGTCTACTTAATTGAATATTTAAATTTAGTTTAGAGAAAGATTTCCTTGGATCACAGCTTATCTTTCACCCACATATATCTTTCAAGTAACAGAGGAGCAGTCTTCTGAAAAGATTGACTTTAAAAGGTGAAAGAAAGGTGATAAAACCAGGGGGAGTGACTTTAAACTGAAAGAGAGTGGGTTTACATTAGATATTAAGAAGAAATTTTTTACTATGAGGATGGTGAGGCACTGCCACAGGTTGCCCAGAGAGGTCATGGCTGCCCCATCCCTGGAAGTGTTTAAGGCCAGGTTGGATGGGGCACTGAGCACTCTGGTCTAGTGGAAGATGTCCCTGCCCATGACAAGGGGGTTGGAACGAGATGAGCTCTAAGATTCCTTCCAAGCCAAACCATTCTGTGATTCTGTGAAATAAAGACTGTGTGCCCTACTGAGTGCTTGGGGCCAGTACCATCAGTAGTGAAAGGACAGGAGAGGCAGGTGATAGAGTGCAAATATTTCCCACAGCATGAGCTGCCTTGTCAGCAGTAGGGATTGCCTACAGAGCTGAAGGACCTAACCCGAAAAATGGATGTTGTATGAACACTTGCTGAATAGCATCAGAAGCACTAATTCAGCATGTTTCAGGCCAATCTCTGCTGTTTTCCCAAAATGAAGGCCCTGGTGACTGTGTAAATAGCCTCTCAAGGCAGAAAATACTATCTGTGGTCACTTTTTTCTTGGATGTCTGTGTGCCATTCAGCCCTGCTAATTCATTAAATACCACAGCATTCTTGGTGCCATGCTCTTGCTCTTGCTGAGGTGCCACCATGCTGCTACGGACAAGTGCTTGGATTTGAAACAGCTAACTTGGGCTTTGCATTTTGGAATCACCGAGTAGATTAATAAGAGTGTTTCTGCACATTACTTAGTGAAATGTCATTCTAAAAGGACTGTGAATGGTTATATGAAGTTCTGCTCCTCTACACATCCAGTGGTGGCATCAGGATCCATCTTTTCATGACACCTATAGGCAGATTAAGTGGAATTAGTAGTGTTCACAGAAGATAGTTGAGTAGGGTGTATTTTTTCCTTGCATGGGTTTCTCTAAGGAAAAATTACAAAAAATAAGCTTTGAAGAAGTCTTCTGTCCTGCGCACTTGCCCCTCCCTTACCTCCAGCTGCCATTTTTTGACATGAAAATACCTGCATTCCCAACCTTACTATAAAACAAAATGCTGTTAGTATCATGTTCCTCATCTGAACAGTAACAGGCAGCAGAAGGTTGTGGAATTTATGGTCGGGGTCAGTTGGGACTATGATTCAGGGCTGCTGACAATGCCCCATGGACTTTGCTTCCATTGACCACAGCAGAACTCTTTGACTCTGCGTTGTTCTTTTAGGGCACAAGGCCTCGATTCATCCCCTTCCCGAGGTGTCAGTCTTGGCAGGAGCCTTTAGGTTTTACTGCAGCACAAACAACTTTAACTGTCTTGTTGCTGGGGGATTTGCTTGTCCTCTCGTGATGTGGTCTCCTCGTATTGAGTTCACATTCACTGGATGTCACATAGATAAAGTCAGACCTCATGACTTTGGTTTCCAGTGCTGAGTTCAGGACCTGGTTGCTCCTGTTTTCCAGTGTATCAGAAAATCATAGAATGTTTTGGGTTGGAGGGGACCTTAAAGATCATCTAGTTTCAGTGTTCTTAACCATGGCTGTTAGATGGGTTTCAGACTCAGTCATATATATGTTCAGTTTGTTATTTTTTACAAAGATAATTGATGGACCTCCTCATGGATTGGAACAGTAGATGTCCTAAACCATCTTTGTCTGCTACATGTAATTTAGCCCTCTGCTTTTAGCAGAAATGATGGATTTGTCATGATTTATTTTGTTGTATGTGAATACGGAGAGGTTTTAACTTATGACTTTAAAGACAAGCTGTGTCACAGGGCATAAATATCATTTGCATAAAACTAGAGCACTGCAAAACCATCCTTCTTCATATTGCAGATTTTGAGCAGCAGAAGAGTTGGATTTTTTTTTCTCTTTCCTCAGTTTGAGACCTCAAGCTGTGGTGGCTGTTGATGTCCATAGAGGATCCATTATAGTGACTGCTCAGGAGAGGCAGGATTTCTGCAGCCAGGGAGGGCTGGTTCTGGGTCACACATCCTCCCACTCCTCCTGACCATGGGCTTGGTGCCAAGGAGAAACAGCAGGGCAAGAACTGCTCTGTTTCATGACACTAAAAATGTCCCTCTGGTACTCTCTGCAGACTGAAAGTGCTGCATTCAGGGCTTCCCTGTGCTGGTGGGTTGGCTCAAAACAGGAGCTTGCAGAAGAAAATTGTAAATAGGCAGGGGCAACATAGAAAAATGTTTTTTTTTTCCTTGTGGCAGAGGGTCATGGATACCCTCAAACCCACTGCAGGAAAGAGAAACTATGGTGAAGTGAATGCTTGAAAGGATGATCCACTCTGCTACTTTTCCTACCTCCTGGCACTGGGGTGCCTCTTAGCCTGAGGAGACCATCCACAAATAGTGGGATCACTTCTGTGCTCAATGCTGTCCACATTTTCAGCACAAAATGGCCGTTCTGGGTGGGCAGCTGCAGATGAAGTGTCTTGCAGTGCACAGAGGGCAGAAGTGCCAGTACTAGTGAAAGCCTCTGTGCTCATTTCCACCATCTTTTTGATTGGTGCTCCCATATAAAAGTTGGGAATGTTGATATGGAAAACTGAGTAGTAAAAATCACAGCACAGCAGGAAGCAGAACTACTTTGCAGGAATCTTGATTTGCAACTGTCATCATGATTAGGCATCAAAGCCAGTTGAGTGTTGGTCTTATCCCAACTTCCAGAATCTATTTCTTCAGAAACAGGGAGAAAGTGTGAACAGTGTCAATAAGAAGTGAAATTAGTAGCTGATCAAACATATAAACAGTCTTAAAATCATAGAATCATAGAATCAGACGGGTTGGAAAGGACCTCTGAGATCATCAAGTCCATACCCTTAATTTGGAAGCTGATTTTCTTTATAGAATTAGGTTTTTAACTAGATGCAATCTCTGCCTGCAAACCTCAGACCTGTTATTTGTTGTGGACCTGTTCCAAAACTTGCTTGAGTGTTTGGAAAGACTTCACCAGTCTCAGTGACAGCTGGAACTGTCTTTGCAGTCACAGTCTATCAGCAAGAGCAGAACGGTCCCTCGTGCTTATATAAATATTAAACATTCAAATTGTATCAGAGCTCTTCCAGTGCCTCCTTTTTGGGCAAGGGACTTATTCCAGTGTTGTCATTGCACTCAGGATGAAGTGGTTGGAGGGAAACCTCCACAAATCCCTGTTTGATTCTTCTTCCATAAGCAAAGCTTTGCTGCCAAGGTATTAACAAGGGGCTTCCAAAATACAACGCAGGGGATATAACTCCAACTTTTAGACTTCTTGGCCTGAGCCTTATTAATAAGGGGCTCCTGGAGAGCTTCTTGTATTCCATAAGGGGATTTTGGCAGCCTGTGGGGCTAATGGTAAATTCCCTAGAAGATATTGCTCCTATTGTTTGTCTGGCCATGCTTAATGCTACCCCTTTTACTGGGGGCCCTCTGGAATTTCCCTCCCCACTGAGGTTTCAGAATGCATGAAGCCATCACAGGAAGCCAGCAGCGTTAATGCCTAGATTGTTTTTTATTTATTGAAACAATTTATTATAATAGCAATAACAACCTTGGCCTGTGGCATTTCCTGGGGAATTAATGAGAGTCTGGGCTGATGCTCCCAGCAGATTGTTAGCCCTCAGGAAATAGGCTCCATAATTGCTGCTGGTTTGGTTGGAAAAATAAAATAAATGTGTTTCTAATTTTTGGCCAGTTTGAGTCCCTAAAAAATGGTGGCTTTTGTATAGAGGGTTATATAGAGCATATATATTTGTCATTGATTCAAGCCTGAATTTAATCCATGTAGACATTTTCATCAGTGCTTTCAACCAAGAAAGAGAAAGACAAGGAAGGGGAAAGGTGACCCCAGAAAAAGAAATTGGTGGCAACTGGGGCCGGCTAAAAGCTCTCAGCTGTCACCCACAGCAGTGGAAGAAAAAACTACACTGGTTAAAATCTATGTGTTAATGAGTGTATACACACACACATAACAAATGCATATCAGAATTATGCTGATTCCTGCTACCATACATGTCCATACACTTTTAGAAGAACTTTTTTTTTTTTTTTTTTCCAAGTACAGTCAGTGTTTTGAGGAGCTTCAGTGTTGATATGATGCATCTGAGCCACTTCTGAGCTTTTGGAAGACACTGAGCATCCATTTGCTGAAGAGGGTGCTCCTCTTTGGTCTTTGCAAGTAGAACATGCAATGGGGAAGGCTCTCAAAATCACTTATGGACTGTCAAAATGCTAAACCTAGGCTCTTGCTGACTTGGCTACCTCAACTAAGAAAAAGCAGAGTGAGACCATGGTTTTTAGCTTAAGTTGCTCTTTCTGCTGTGATAAAAAGAAGTGCTGCTGCTGTGCAAGTGGAGTGTACGTATGATAAATGCCAAGACTGCAGTTGAACGTAAGGTTATAGCTCTGTGAGGAAGTCCAGACAGTGTCTCAGATATTGACAGAGTAGTTGTAGGAGCTCATAAATGCCACTGGAGCCAAAGATTCAATTACAGCCATCGCACTGCATGAAGGGCCGTACATACAGGCATGAGCAGGGGATGAAAGATGGTTACTTAAGTAGCAATCGAAGTGCATTTTGTTCGTGAGCTGGATACAGTAGCACAGAAAAAAAGAGTGTGGAGGAGAAAGGAAAAGCAGGCCACGGGCAAAAACAGGGGCACAGAAACCGCACGTGTCTGTGTCTCAGGCTCCCATCCATGGTTTTTTTATGAGTTACTTTAAAGGAACAAGCAGTGGAACTAATGCAACCAAATCAAGCCCATGTGTGCGCAGAACATGGTGCTCAGGAAAGTGCCTGGTGTCCTGTCAGCCAGGCAGAGCTGAGGCAGGCTGGACCCAGTGTGCCTTCCAACACATCAATCCTGCTTGTTTGCTCCTCTCACACTCCCAAGCTCCAGGTGTCCCCAGAGCCCTTCTTAGGGCTACTTGCAAAAGGACCTTGGTGATTAGCGTCCTCAGTTACATTGCATATGGAGGTAAAAGTGTCATCAGGAGTGATTCCACTTTCCCTGGAGTTTTCAAATCTCTGAAATTTAAGCCACTTCTTCACTGTTCACACAAGACCAGATGGGCAGCAGCAGCAGCTTTGCTACTGCACAAACAAGGCTGAAGTTTTAATTTGAGTCCTGTTCCCTGAGTTCACAGTAGCCATTAGCTTCATTGAGCTAGGATTTCACTTGCCTGGCTGCTGCAGGGGTTATTGGCACATCCTTCATGCCTGCTCTGGTATCTTCTCTTTTACCTTTGGATTTTGACTGTCTTACTTTTGTCAAAATATCTTAGTTTAAAACCTTTGTCTTTGGTCTCACTCGGCTTTCCAACTAACTACTGCTGCATTTCATAGAATGGTTTGGTTGGAAGGAACCTTAAAGATCATCTAGTTTCAACCTCCCCTTCATGAGCCCACTGGCACATTCAGTTTAGTGTCCTGTTTGTTGTGTCATAGCAGAGTTTGCAGGAAGCTGGTCCACCTCTTTCTCTTTTTGTTCTTACTGAAAGTATCTGCTGCACTTTCCTCCTCTTTTTTGCTCCCTCTCTTCAGCCTGATTTTTTTCCCCACGTCATCCACATCAACCCCTCTTACATCAGTTTAATGTTTTATTAGCCAGTTTTCAGACTATCTTGACATCTTCCTCCACCTTGGCTTGTCAGTCACCTTTGAGATCCATTTGAGAGAGAAGTGAAGAGCACAAAGGTGTTTTGTCTCTGTAACTGTTCCGTGAGCACATCCAGGCACCAAACTACACACTGCCTTGAACGGTGCACGAAACATGTTTGGGTTCTGATCACAAAATTAGAGAATTATTTAGGTTGGAAGAGGCCTCTGGGAGTCTTCCGGTCCAACCTCCTGCTCAGAACATGACTAACTTTAGATTTAGAGCCAGCTTTGAAATTAGAGTAGGGTTTTGTCCTGTTGATTTTTGAACATCTCCAAATAAGTTTCCATTTCACCTTCTTCAAACTTTGCTTTGAGGAGACCAGCTGGAAAGGGCAGCTTTTAAAAACACAGTAGGGGGAAGTGAAAGTAGAGTCTTTCAGCTACAGAGATCTTTTGAGGCCAGATGTCAGGCTCTCAGCTGGTGGGAGCTGTTACAGATCCATCACTCAGTTCAAGGGAATAAGCCTCATCTGAGGAACTGACTCCATCCTTCAACTCAGGACACCCAGAGCAGAGCTGTCCTTGGCGCTTCTGCTGGGTTCACCTTTACCCATTTAGTGTGCCTATAAAAAAGGTGATTCAGCCCAGGGGAATTGCAGTTACAACATTTATCATAATTACACTTCCAAGTAGTTTCATGGAAAAGAAAAAAAAAAAAAAGAAAAGAATGTGGTAAATAAACAAGATGGCCTAGTTTGAAAGGCATTGTGGATCCTTTGGAGTCCTGTTATATCACCTCAGAAATGTGGCTATGCAGGATTCATCCTGTTAGTGCACTGACTCCAGCTATGCCTGTGGAGCACAGGTATACATTTTGGTGGTCTGGGAGGGAAGCCAGCACACTTGCCTTAGATAAGCAAATGAAACCTATGAATAAATAATATGCATTTTTTCCTTGCTGCCAAGCCTCCCATTTCAGCTGGGCCACAACACAGAGAGCATGTAAAATTTTGTAATCATCTTTATGCCTGTTATGAAGATAGCGGATGTGACAGCAAGATGCACTTACCTGCTGCTGGGTGTGCAGCATGCTGGCAAAACCCCCATGAGAAATAGCTTTTAATTCCATCAGCTGCTCTTTTGCCTTCCAGACAACTCCAAGGCACGGCTGCAGCAAACCCACATTTTGCATGTGGGCAAATGCCTTGGCAGCAAATCCACTGTTTAAATTCTCCTTCCTGATTCCCTCGGCGGGGAGGAAGCAAAGGAGGGCATGGAAGTAAAAGCAGTCACTGGAAACTCTGCCCCTCCAGAGACCGTGCCTGATGTGTGCATGGAAAGGCTGTGTGTGTTCTGTTCTTTTGAGGGTTGTTCTTGACTACTATTTCCTTTCTCCCTCCAGAAAACCCTGAACGGGCTGCTCTGTATTTTGTCTCCGGAGTGTGCATTGGACTTGTCCTGACCCTGCTGGCCCTGGTGCTCAGGGTGTCCTGCCGGACGGACTGCAAACGTTCCTCCTCCAAAAAGCCTCCTCGGGAGCGGGAGAGCGACAGCGACAGCAGTGACAGCGACGACGATTCAGACACCACCTCGGACCTGTCCGCCCGCAGGCACCGCAGGTTCGAGAGGACTTTGAACATGAACGTCTTCACTTCGGCGGAGGAGCTGGAGCGGGCGCAGCGGCTGGAGGAGCGGGAGCGCATCATCCGGGAGATCTGGATGAACGGCCAGCCCGACATCCCGGGGACCAGGAGCCTCAACCGCTACTACTGAAGTGATTGGGAGTCCAACCGTCCTGCCCTGGGGCTGCTCCACACGCGATAGAGGAGGGGGGGAGAAGGAATATTATGTGGGTGTCTCCCCTTTTCCTGTCAGGTGTGCCGCCTGGAGTGGTGTGGATGGACAGCAATGATCCCTGGCACATCTCCTTCTCCCTGACGTGTTGCTATCACCCCTCTTCACAGACACTTTCTGGTTTCAACAGAGGTGGTTGGTTGCCAACTTCATTTCTTAGTAGCAGGCAGGAAGGTGACAATTACAGTCCTCCCACATGGGATATGGTGTTTGGCACGCTGCAATACAAGTGTTCCTCTCTTGGCTGAGGAGAGAAGTCTCCCAGGAGTTGGTTTTCACTTAGGATTTTTTGGTTTCCCTTTCCTGAGGACTGTGGGAGCATTGTGAACAAAATGACAAATCTGGAAAGATGATTTGAGGAGGGAGGGGGAAGTGCATCCTGACGGATTGTCTTGTGACTTCAGAAGCCATGAGATTAACCTGATTAAAACCCCACAGCAAATATGACTTGTTAAGAACTGGGGGATGGGGGGGAGGGGGATTCTTCCAACGTGAAATCATCTCGGTGCTTGGATGTTCGCCATAGTGTATTCAGTTATTTATGGCTGTCTTTTCATTGTCCTTTTCAATTGGAACGTTTAGTTTTTTTACTGACACCTCAGGGATAAAATCCTGTTATTTTTTTGAGTCTGTTCTCCCTGCTGGTCCCTGTCAAACACAACCCAACCCACCTCCAACAGTGAAATTATGGTAATATAAGAGATGTGTCAGTGACTGGTGAGAAGTTAACAACCTCAAAGAGGTTGAAAAAGGTTTTCTTTTTGTTTTGTTCTAAATATATATATATATATATATATATATTTGAAGATGCTGCACAGGAATGTGCCTTATTCTTTTGGTTGTTGTTATTGTTAAACTACAATTTTCCTATGGATAGCAATGCACAATGTTTTATATATTTTATTAAAAAAAATAAATAAAAGATCTGTGTTTACCAGAGGAAAAATCAAGATGGAAGAAGTCACATATAACAACAAAATGGGTAACAAATGCTAAATAAACTCTGGTTTGCTTCAAGGGGTTTGAATTTGCATCCTCAGTTTTGGCACTAGTGTTGCTTGAGGGAGATGCTTTGGAAGAGTAGGCACGTTTTTTCTTTGGCTGTAGCCCATCAGTCCACTCCTGTGGTGCACATGGGCAGGAGCAGCTGAGCAGTGTGGTGGTTCTCAAGGGGCCACCCCAAAGCCTACCTGTCCCCAAGACTCAAATCACTCCTGGGCAAGAAGCAAATGTTAAATGAACCAAAAAAAAACCCCCAAAAAACATGCAAGAAAAGGTGCAGTGTTATAGTGCTTCTTCAGTTGACCCTGCTCACTCACAAGCACCAGTTCACATCACTTCAGTCGTAGATCTTGCTGTTTTTCACATCTGTATGACTGCTGTCGCCTGCATGGCTTTGGCTTTGCTCTTGTCTCATTTAGGCATTTTAAGGGTTATATATATAACATACATATTTATATTAAGGGTTCACCAAATGCTGACAATGCAAATAAAGACCAAAAGCTCTGACTACCCACAGCTTTTCCCGAGTGTTAAGGAGATCTGCCCGCAAGATGACTGAGGATGTTCGAGGGGGGCTGTGGGGGTTCATGTGCTGTGACAAATAGCTGCATGACTGATCCCTGGCACCAGGGGCCTTCTTGGCACTCTTTGGGCTCACCATGGGGCTCTTTCCCTGGCTGAGGAAAGCTGCATCTGACGTGCCCATAACTACTACTTCTGGCTCTTGCAGGGTGAGAGCAAAGTTGAGTAACTGCAGCTGGGGGTACTGATAATGTCAGAGGTCAGGCTGGCTGGTGAGAAGAGGCTTCACTTGGGAAGGCAATTCTAGCACTGCAGAGCAAATCCTGGTCCTGGCCCCATGACGATTCAAATGGAAATACCCACTATTGAACTGGGATGTAATTTTGCACCTAATATTTAGAAATAAAGCTGGAGGCAGGTCCCAAGCCCTCGATTCAGATTGCCAGCTGCTTTAGCTGGAATGTTGATTGTACTCTGCTGAGGGTGTTGAGGAGCAAAATGATGGGGTGAGGTCAGTGGGATCAGTTTTGTTGACCACCTGTTTTCCCCTATAACCATACAGTCCCTCAGCCTTGGTGAGTAAAGGACAGCATATTTTCGGATTTTGAGTGCTGTGTCCTGGGAAATAGCTTGCAAAACTGGCTTAAAAAGTGTTATAAATGAATGGATTTATAGGTATGATTTTCCCAAAGGTTTTTTTTTTGACCAGAGGAAAGAGCAACAGTGGGAAATCTGAGTATACCTGATATGCATCTGAGGGATTATAATATCTGCTTCAAATGTAAATCACAACAGAACTTTAGTTACAAACGGATGAGCAGTTCTCCCTTAGCATCGCTAGTGCTGCTGTAAATCTTCCAGATGAAGTCTGCAATACAAAGGAGCAGAGCTGAGCAGACAAGCCCATCCCAACCTTGCCCTAGGTAAGAAGATGTAACACAAGTAGTCTCACTGCCTTCATAACACGTGCAATACCTTCTTGTACCTTCTGGCTCCTGTTTTTGTTCTCAGGGACGTGCATTTCTGAGAAGACCTAGAAGAAAAAAGAAAAAGTGCGATCCTTTGAGCAAAATAAAAGACTTAAGTCATTCTGTAGCTATTTCTGGATTTGTCCCAAAAGTGCTGAATAGTTTGTCTGGGGGACAAAACACAGTCAACATTTGTGGGGCAGGAGTTGGTGGTTTGCCTTTAGGTCTATCAGTGGAGCAAAATCAGTCACCTGGAGTATAGAAGAGCTGGATTCACTGGGGGCAGGGTCAAATCTGTATTTCTTACCGCACAAAAAAGTGTCTTAAGCTTACAGAGGTTTGAACCTGTCTAGTTTCCATCTTTTGTGTTGTACTCACCATATCATATGAAGTATTAAAACACTCATAGAGCTGGAGAGCAGAGAATAAATGCTTTTCTATCAGCCTAATGTGAATCTCTCTTGTAGGAGATTATGCATAGCTCTTCTCTCTTACTTCCGTGCTTACCTGATTTTTTACATTAAAGTGAAATATTATTTCCAGAATAACCCTTTTCAAATTCCCTGAGACAGGTAAAGGAGTTGAAATAGATTTGTCCTGTTTCATGAATGAATTTCTTAATCAGTGACCTTTTGGATAAAAAGGTGCTGAGGCAATTTTCCATGTAAATCTGTTCTTTATGCCTCAGTTTAAGTTTAGAATTTTATAACTGAGGATAACAGAGCGATCCTGGACTCTGAGTTGCTCAGACAGTTGATAATAAGGGGACGCACGTGACATTGTATTTGAAAGAGTCAGCATTGCAGTTGCCATGTACCATCTGCCGGGCTGCAGGCTTGGGGCAGATGAGCCTTGAGAAGTAAAATGCCTATACTGGATACTTTCTCACCTCTACAAGTTACAGGATACTTGGATTAGTAGCAACAGAATCGTGCAGTTTGATAGCTTGTACCGTGTTGGCTTTGGAAATGAATGTGGTGGGTTGGAAATTACGGGTCATCCTCCTGGGAGAATCTGAACACATGGGAGTGATGGGTCAGGCTTTCAAAGCATCTACTGGATGTTCATTATCCTCCTGTCCGGTGGGACAGATGGGGCTGGGACAGAAGCCACAGCTGTGTGTGGAGAGATGGCAGAGAGGAAGGTTATTCCAGTCAGATACCCACTCTGCTCTCTTACTCACTCCCCATTACCCCTGACTTCTCAGGGCTGTTTTCCCCTCCCACTATCACTTGGCCCATCAGCACTGACCTCTTTTGCAGACCTGTGTTCAATGTACCCTGAAAATCTCAGTAATATGGTGTTTGCTGCCTTTCCCATGTCCACCCTGGTGTTCATACCCTCGATTAATTCCAGCTGGTTAATGAGGCATGTCTTTCCCTTCCAGAAACCTCAGTGCCACTACTTAACCCCTTGCCTGCCATCTTTCCCAGTACCCCAGGGGCTACACAAATAAAGTGAGCTCCCTGAGCTGCTGTATTGCCAGGATATACAGCATATGCCCATGGTGCTGCGGGGAATCTGAATTTCCTTTTGTGCTGCATGGAGTGTCTCGAGTTTCTTGAGGTGTCACAAGCAATTAATCATCTTAGGCTGGCCCAGAAATCCTTCTGCTCAGAATCAGTACGGAGGTCTTCATCACAGTGAAGTTTTAATAATGCAGTCTGAGGTTCTGGTGTCCTTAGATGCCCCCCAAAAATAATTCTTGGTGTTGTTTGCCTTTTCTTGTCCGCTCATTAGAATTGGTGCAGTTTGCCCCTTCACGTAATTTCCTCCCTTTTTGTCCATTAGTCTATTTTTGTGGTTGTCTCAACGACTCTCAGTTCAACAGAGTGAATCAAACAGACAGCAATGGTTTTGGTTCCTCACACAGCAGCTCACCTTTATGTTGCACTGTGTGTGCATTGCTACATCCTTGGTCTGAAGGTTCTCCTTCACTGTGAGTGGATGTGGTGGCTTAGGAGTATTTAGGCAAATCAGTTGCTTTGGGGGTTTTTAGTTACCCACCACTGAATGGATCTGTGCCAGTGACAGTGATGCAATGTCACCATTTGGAGTATTGCATCAGGAAGCCCCAGGGCACTGGTGGGATGTCGCTGGGAGTTACGTGTGGGCTGACCCATGACCACGAAAGCTGCTTGGAGGCGTATGTGCCAGAGATGCTCTGGGAAGTGTATTTTGGTGGATGCTTGCTCATATCATCAAAGCCTACCAGTTCCCATGTGGACCCCTCTGGAAGGATTTGTCCTCAAGGCTAGAAGAGTGCAACTGGTTCATGATTTCTCTTGGGAGGTGTCTGCTTGCTGAAGGGAGTCATAGATACATTCCTTGTTTGACTACCCAGAAATCTGGAAGAGCTACTCCAGAGTCAGGTTTGATGGTTGTCAATACTGATTCTCCTTTTCCTCTATCTGTTTACTGGGGGATAGCTCCAGAAGGTCCCCAGGAGAGGAGGTGCTGCCCCAACACGCTCAACACTGAACTTCTGGTCAGACCCCTTGACAAGCTGGGAATGAGGGACAGGGGATTCCTGCTGCCAGAGCTGTAATCACCAAACAGGATTTTCTGGCACTGAATCTTTAACAAGAGCCAAGGGAGTGGAGCCACTCTCTGATGGCAAAATGCTGTTGACGCAGTACTGGGGTGCTGTGGTCAGGACCACGGACATGGCCAGGCATCCGTGATATCCATCACGGCTACTACTACAACCTGCCAAAAAGGGCAAGATTTACTGGCCTGCTCTTCTAGAACCATTTCCCGAGGGACCTGAAGGACAGTCTGATTTTTCAGTGCTGGAGAAAACACTAACTTGGGGTGTAAATCACCCACCTATATGCATTTGTCAGTGATGGCTTCACAGTGCATTTGTGCACTTGCAAACATGTAGTTACTTCCCAAAACACTCAGGTGCTTTATTACACCTGCTTTCTCTTCTTCCCTCTCATCCTAACGACAAAATGAATTGGTAAAACTAAAGCCTCAGCATCCTCTCCCAAGATCTGAGAAAATAAAAGTGTGTGCGTTTTTTTTTTTTTTTTTCATTCTACAATAACAGAGTCTAAATAAAGCACTTGGAAAAACAGTCAGGTCGGGATTTTTTAATTTTGATTTAAAAATATTAATTTTAAAAGAGGGTTCTCCAAAGAATATGTCATGTTTTCTTATCAGCTGTCCTTGTAGAGGAACTTATAATCAGTGAAGGTGGGCATGCTGTTATGCTAATGCCCAATCCATCATACTTTGGAACTCTTTTTTCTTTTATATATCCCAGTCCCTCCTGTTACTACTTTGCTGAGTAACCCCTTAGAGTCCTCCTCCCATTTGCCCCCTAGATTGCCAAGCTATGTCTAGGGCTGTAATTCGTGGCAAACCACATTCCTGTGGCTGACCTCTCCTCCTTCTTTACTTCTGGATGGCAAGGGACCTCTGCCACCTGTTTTCCACTTGCTGCTGAGGAAACACGGAGTTGTGGCACTGGAATGGATTTTGGCTTTCAATAGTTCATCTGCCATTGTTGTGCGTTGAGGGCAGGGATGAGGGTTGGAGGGAAAAAACCTCAAACCTTGGATTTGGATAGGTTTTTTTCTGTTGAAGGACATTATTCCGAGCAAAGCTGGGTGACTGAGAAGGAAATTCTCATGTTGAGGCTGAGCTCGAACAGGGCAAATGCAGTCTTGAGGGGAACCTATTTCTGCCAAGGCTTTGTGTCCATTGATAAATGCAAACATTGTCACCTTGGCACCTCCTGAGAGCTTCAACCATTTCTCCTGCATAATAAGCTTATGTTTTTGGACCAAAAATTTTCTGAGGAAAAAAAGTGACAGCAGATCGAATAAAAAGGTCAAGTTTCTTTCTTTGAGCTATGAGAAAACACCTTTCCCTTTCCATTACGAAGAAATACAAGTTATAGTGGTTTGATGGAAAGTGGTATTTAAAAAACCTGAAATAGGACATTTAAGAGAAAAGGTATATTCCTTTGAAGTTTCTGGTGGAGTATTGACTTGGCTTGTTTATTTTCTGGTTATGTTTGGAGTATGATATTACTCTGTATCATGAGTGATACAAAAAACTCCCTGCAGCATGGCACCCTAGGGATGCAGTACCATGCTGGAAAAACATCCTTTGTTTTTTGAAAAGGTGGTAATTTGTACATTCCATTTCTTGCCAAAGTCTTTAAAATCCCTTTTTTATGAGGAATGGTCATCTCCTCATTCCCGGTGTGAGGGGACTTGTTAAATGAATGAATTGTTTAGAAAGGACAGAAGTAGTTCTCCTTCCTCCAGCTCCTGCATTTTTGAAGCCTCTAGACCACCCAGGAACAGCGGAGTTCAGAGGTATCTAATGGTTTTTCAGAACTGTTCTTTGTATGAATTTCTTTCCTTTCTGGAAAAAGCTCTGTGCTGCTCCGAAGGAACAGGCCCGGCTGTATCTGTGTGTTGGTCTTTCAGCCCAAGGCTGTCTTGGGTGTCCAAGTTCCCAGTGTGATTACAGTACCAGTAAAACATCTGTGCATTCCTGGCGTCTTTTGAAAGGGCAGTTTAAGAGAAAAAGTTCAAGAAGGATCACGAAAACCAACATGAGTCAGAACTGGTGGATCCAAAGCCAATGCAAGATTTTTCTCCTGGAACTGGAAGTGGTCTGGCAATGACAAGTTTGCTTCTGAGAACTGACTGAAAAACCAGAAAAAGTGATTCCAAACGATACTGCCTTGAAGACTACAGACCTCACCAGACAGCACTTCCAGAGGATGCTTTTACTGGAAGGGAAGGTTAAATGCTGCCTGACAAGACTGTGAAAGCTACCACCCACAATCTTGGTGTACTTTTGAAACTCCCCTGATATTTCTTGTACTGGGGTTTCTGGTGGAGAGGAGAGGACAGGACAGGACAGGATGGGACAGTGTCAAGAACAAGAGGTCTGGGAAACCAAGAGCCCCTTGCATCGAAGGACCTTGCTTCCCAGCATCCAGGTCCCTCTCCCAACCTCCAGGTGTTCCAAAATCCCTCCCAGCTGAAGTCCTAGAGGTTTGTTTGCCCTATGACACAGTCTCCAGTAGGTTACTTGGTCCTTTTGGATGAGACGACAAGCCTTAAAAGTTTTATTTCCAGAACATGACCCACTTTCAACAGTGAAAACTTTTTTGGTGCAGAATAGGTTCTCTTTACCTTCCCCAAAAGAAAGATCCCATTTCTTCTTGTGAGCAGCTTGGTGTGGCTGGTGCTGTATGGCCAGCTGGTGGGATGTGATTTAGCACAGGCATATTTACACACTGCCTATGAAATATGCTCAGTTTTCCAGGGTGGAAAAATGCCATTTGAATGTGAACTAATTATATTTACTTCCTTATTGTAAATTGCCGTTTAAAACCAAAAGCAGCAGTGACAGCAGTCAGTGTTTATGTCTAATACACCCACACAGATCTCTTCCAGGGAAAGCATGAAGGAGTAAATAGTTTCTGAGCATATCATTTTAATTTGTGCCATTTCTAGTTCATATCCAGTTATTATAGTGACATAGAAAAACAGTTTTTGACTTTTAATCTGGAATATTTCAATTAAAAATTGCCTAACAGGGATGAATTGAGAAAATCCATTACAACTAACCCTTTTCCACAAGCTGTTCTCTTTTTTTTAAGCAAGCAAATTTTTTGCTGAAAACTGCTTAAGTAATCTTATTTACCAGGAGCCAGTGAAGCTGAGGCTACAGTCAGGCTGCACATAAACCAGACTTTTTAAATAACAGCAAAAAAAAAATTAGGGATTGGAAGAAATTAACATGTGACGGTTTCAATATGATGGGAAATTTTTAGTCATCGTAGGGGGTTTCTGAATGACATTCTTCCTCCTGGAAAAGATGGAAATTCAGAGAAGGTCTTGACATGTAGTACAAAAGTGGTATTAGATGGTCTGAAGAGCTCTTGACATCCATAAAATGTGATGAGACCCTCTTCCATGGGCAATACGCTGCCCTCAGCCAAATGCAGGGGGGTGCTATGGCCCATATACTGGTCGTAGAGCAACTCAGCAACAGAGCTGGTCAACGCCCTCTTCTAGGTGATGGTCCTGCCCATGGGGGGAGACTTTTGTCCCTGACCAGTAGCTGGCCCAATTAAGGGAAACTGGCTTGTTATAGAGGTAGTCAGTGGAGGTTTTCCTTTTATTTAAGTGGTTGAGGAGATGGAAGTCCTGAGTTTACTTTCTTGACATCGTGTTGTTATACTCCCTGGGGGACCCTGATGGGAGCTGTGTCCCACCAGTCCTTGCTGGAGTTTGTAACCATCATTCACATAGCTCAGGGAGGAAAAATGACATTTTGTGTTCAAAGCACGTTTTGGGGCTGAGAGAGAGGAAGGTGGGAGAGAGGGAAGTTGGGGTGTGTGGAGCATTTCTCTGCCACCACTCAGAGGTGGAGCACTCTCCTCCAGCCTCTGTGAAAGCCCTCCAGGATGTTTGGATCAGGCACCCAGAAACAAAACCAGAATGAAGGTTGACAGCTACCTTTAAGTCCCTCAGTGAACAATATTGTTAATAACATGGTTGTATGCTCTGGTTTCATGACTCCAGTGAGTAACAAGGAGGTATTTCTTCGCAGATGCTGCTCCCTTGGTCTCCATTTTCTGGAGCTGGCTATGAAACTGTATCATATCATATCATAATGGCTCTTCCTCCCTCTTTGCAGGGTCACTCCTTTAGATGTCCAAGCTACAAGAGTGTCCGAATACAAGAGGGTAGTGAGATACTTAGGTCTTAGTCTGTGAAGTAACCACAAGGCTTAAGATGGGTCCCTTTTAGACCATTGAAACATGGCCTTTATATGTTTCACCAAGGAGATGTTTTTCCTAACTTTACTTAGGGGGAAAAGCATTAGCTACTGTTTAGATATGAAGACATCTGGGATATTTCAAGATGATTCTAACCAAATTCCCCTTGTGGTGATTGTGAGCTATTTCCTGAATGTATTGATGATGTGAAAGAACAATATCTTTGATTTCTAAGCAGGGATATGAATTTGTTGCTGATTCTATGGAAAAAAACAGAAGCACAGTTGCACGCTTGTGTAAAATAAAACTACTTAGAGCAAAACAGTTAAGAAAGCTGGTAGAACTTCCATTTGAATGTATGAAATATTGATGTACTCAAGGTCCAGGGAAGTGACTTGCACTGATTAGTTCAGTGCAGGACTCTGAGTATTGCTTTAGAGTCATTTGTCTCAAAACCAGCTATCTCTTCTGAGAGAGAACCCTTTGCAATGTGATTCATAATTGCAAACTTCTGAATACAAGGTTGCCTTGGTTGTGAATTTTTTAATCTTTCAACCTCAATTCCATGTCATGTGGTTCTAGTGTCAAATTTTATCTTTGGCTTTATTCATAACATGATCGTAATTTCCTTGCTGACCTTCTATCAGTGTATTCATTATGTTTCAAAGGCACATTGTCCTTTGCTGCCTTATAACTGTAAAGGCAAAATAACTTTATGGTGGTGTATATTTTGGGCAATCACTGGGCAGAGATGCTCTATAAACATGACACATTGCATGATACAACTATGCAATGTGCCTTGAAAATAATGAGTGTCCATGGTTTTTCAGCCTACAAATTATTTTGTGACTTGTTTTAGACAGATCTCCCTAAGAATTAACGAAGTTTTTGGTGTCTTTCATATCTAAAGTCCTCACTGTGATTGCAGCTATAGAAATTACTCCTGCCTTTGTGCATATAAGTCTTCCTACTACTGAAGAGTTCAGCATCTAAAACACAGGCCAGCCTTTGTTAGTGCCAACAGCCTGGCTGCTGCTCCTGCTTTTCTGAGTGAGAGTTGAGGTGATTTATTAATATTGAAGTCACAGGGGTCTGAAGAACCCAACTCAGCTCTTACTAGAACATTCTCACATTTAATTCATAGAATTTAGAAACATTTTCAAGATCACTCCTGATTTCTGTCCCAGAGAGAACTCTGTTATCCCACGCAGAAAGGAAAACTTCATCTGGAAAACTGAAAGCACGTTAAAATGCATGTACATGCATACATATATACAAACAAACACACAAAACAGAGCACACTCAGACCTGCATCCTGAAGATCAGTCAATTCTTTGAAAAATGGGCACTGTGTACTTAACCACAATAATATCTTAATTTTACTTCATGAAGATCCATCTCAGAGAATTTGTAAGCTTTTTTTGCCTTCCTACATACATTTTGCTTAAAGATTTTGTATTCAGCACTTGAAAACTGTAAAGTTTGACAAGAAAGAGTTTGTCACTAAAACTGGAGAGGAAGAGTTACTCTGGGTAGAGGAGTTCTGATGGAGCAGGACTGTGTGCCTCAGCATCCCTTGGGGCAGCAGCAAACAGTTCTCCTTCCAAAGATTGTTGAGGTTTGTGAGGAGCAGGTTTTGGCCACAATAAGGCTACAACTTTTGAGAATGTTACTGTGCATTTATAGGGGAAAAAAAAAAAAAGGTATATCCAAATCAGGGCTTGATTGCTGGTCTCTGTGAGCTGTTCCATCATGTTTAACATTGCAATCTTCCCAATGATTCCTTTGTCATTGTTCACTCAGTTGTCATTGACATTTGCTAATGAATTTCAGACTTAACCCTCCCAACCTCCATGCTGATGTATGTGAGATCTTCTCATTCAGGTACAGCAGATGTATGTGCTGGGGATCTTTCTTTTGAACAGAGAACAAATAAGACAGCAGATGGCAAAGGGCATGAATTTCACTTCATGCTGCTTTTTCACGTCACATTTCTTTCAGTGATTGATGTTTCACCTGTTTTGTGAATGTATACATAAAAGGTTAAGAAGGTCCTTGCGATTGATTCATTAATTAAAAGCAAATGAAGTACAGAGAAACTTCTACACTGCTCTGTTACAAGACGCAATAGAATCATAGGATCATTAATGTTGAGAAAGACCTCTAAGACTATTGAGTGAAGCCATTAACCCAGCTCTGTCAATTCCACCACTAAACTAAATCCCTAAGTGCCACATCTGAGCATTGGCTTCAGTAGAGTTATTCTGATTTAGGTTGTACAAGAGAAGGTGGCCAATAAACGCATCAACGAAATCAGTGAAAACTCCACTGTGATCACCGAATCTGCAGGAGTGAAAAGTTTAATGTTCTGGTTTTGCTAAGAAACCCACTTCTGTGTCTGAAGCAGATGTGGTTTTCTGGTATACCTCATGTACAGAATAATGAGGTGGGTCTGTTAGACTCACCTGTGGCTTTGCAAACAGAAGGCAGGAAGCAGGGACACAGCTAACACCCCACTGACGTGTATAGACTGGAGGACAGTGTCTATGACTACAGCAACGTTTGTCTAGCTGGAGATAATGTTTGCAGAGTGTTTGACAGACAAACACAAGCTTCACATAGTTTTTTTTCTGGGATCTGTGCTATATTGTGTTATATCTGTGCTATATCATTTATTCTGTGGTGTCCTTGAGCTAAAAAGTCATGCAGAGAAAGCAATTTGATGCTTTTGTGCTACAGTCTGGCTTTGTGGGATAGAGATAGATAATTCAGAGCATGGGGTGAGAGAGCATGTGTCTGCCTGTAAAAATCTTAGACCTGCTCATGACAACTGTTTATTTTTATAATCTCTGTCTTTCACTACCTCAATGATGCAAAGTTTGCATTCAGACCATGTTTCCCCTTCGTTGTATAGTCCTGGGACTTGATCCTCCTTAGAACTTCTTACTGATGTGAAGTGAGAGTGCCAGTGCTAATCAGGAGCCTGTTTAGTGCAATATTTCAGAGTTGGTATCCAGTGCTTTATCAACAATTGTGCTGTATATTGTCTTTTTTGGTGTCCCGTTAGAGCTGCAAGGCAGGGGCTGATAATTTCCAAGAACCAGCAGTTGTGATTCTGGGACTAATTTGTTTGGGAACCGATTGCTTGGTTGTGGAAGTAGATAAGCCCTGTCTGAGATACATCCTTCAAGCCTTACTCATGAGCAGCAAGCTGATCTCCAGATGTCCTTACAAAGTTCCTGCAGCTCTGTACCGCATGTGGGCTCTGTCTGTCTGCCCACGACTGCTGTCAGCTCAGTATCACTCGCTTCTCACAATGAAGCCTGAAGCTGGGCAGGCTGCATTCAAGTAATGGGCTGCTGAAAAATTAATCCACTCTGACAAATTAACAAAAAGAAGCTTTTGGATCCCTCCCAGGTCTGTGCTGAAAACACCATTTGAGCTAAGCAATGTCATCTCTGCGGTGTTAATCATAACCAGAAAAACATGGCATGGACATCATTAAGTAGGCTGTTTTCCTGGGTTTTCTCATAAACTCTGCTTCAACTTTTTCAACGGAAGAGCCATGTACACAACTTAGTGGCATTACCCTGTGTGTAGCAAGCAATCTATAATGCCCATCCTGAGCTTTGAGGAAAAAAAAAAAATCTTTCAAAGACAGAAGCATAAAAACAGAACTAAGGAGTGGTGGGCACTACTTAAAGACATCAGTGCTTTTGCTTAGACTGAAAGAAGTGAAGTGCTCTGAATAATAACCTTGAAACTGAACTGGTTCAGGGAAAATACTTTACCATGCAGTTACTCTCACTCTGTAACTATTTGGTCAGTTTAAACTTTGGCTTGGAGCAGTGTGTTGGAAAGTTTTGCATTGTTTTTTCTCACTCCCCTGTTGTGAAGGTTCTAGAAAATGCTGCCATAATGTGTTTTAGGCATTGCAATGCCTAACTCTTGGCAAACATAAAATCTAGGTAAGTTCACACCCCCGAGTAGAAGTCTAGGACTCTAACAAAGTATCCATCTGCAGCATCACCTTTTCATCACTTGCTCTAGGACTCCATGTTCAAAACAATAATTACATACTCTGAGGACTGGCTGATTGTCTGGCTTATGTCTGGTGTGGGGCAGACCTGGGCACCATCTAACAAAGCCTCAGAGTGAGAAGCAGTTGATTGCTGTGGTCCTTTTTCTGTGGCATCGTGCTGTTCATGCACCATGGTCAGGACAAAGGTGGTCATACGTGTGTATTTCAGGAGAACAACAGGCACTACAGTCTTTGGATATTTCCTCTGAGTGTAACTGAAGCACATGAGAGTGTTGTGAGGGAATTATCTAAGTATTAGACACAGCACACCCAAGGGTGGGACCAGTCTGCCCTAAGATAGGCCAAGATTAAACCATTTAAGTGTGGATTAGTTTTTGCTGGCTCCATCAACATATAGAAGCTCTCAAAGGTGCTTCAGCTCATCCTGAGATAGGTATCTAAGGCAGAACGGATTACTTGCTCACTGAGGGCTTTTCTGCACACCATAAAGACCTTGAGACTTCAAAGTCTGGTTTGTCTCTAATCCAAGTACTGGAAGGTGATGTAAGGTCTCAGCACTTTTGCTTAGGGCCGGTGAGAGAAATCTGAGGCTCTGGAGTATTTTGAATTGAGGTGATTCAGAGAGCGCCTTGGTGGATTCTGAGGACTGAGCAGAATTAAATGTTCAGGGTAGGAACCTACTTCTCTCAGCAGCTCCAGCCCCCTTTACGTCACCTTTAGTAGCATGTTACCTCGGAGGACAGTGAACCCCATGCCTTTGACAAATGCTGCTTTTGCATTAATATTTTAGCAAATCAAAGAGAGAAAAACTTTGTAAATGTTGCACAGAATCACCAGGCTGGGGTAACAACACAGAGTTTCTGCATAAGAGACATGATTAATTTTGACCAAATGAAGCTACATTTCTAATTAGATTTGGGTTTCTCTGTATCTCATATTGCCTGGGCTTTTGGAGCAAGACTTTGCCATTTAGTGCTAAGAGCAGCTTAATCCTGCCAGAGAGGCTCAGGCTGTGTTCTCTTCACTTTGTTTTGCTTCATCTTTTATGATTCTGATTTTTGAAAAGAGGATTTTTTTTTTTTTTTTAATTTAAAAACAATGAAGAAAAGCTGCAAAAAAGCAGTAAAGCCTGAAAAAAGAATTAAGGCAAAAGTGTCTGGATGAGAAAGCACAGCTTGCATGTCTGTGCTGAGAAGAGTTTAAGGTTAGACATCTGCCTTGTAATAGGTTGCGTCTGGACACAAAATGCCAGTGCTCACCAGTAAGCCTCAAGAAATGCAAAGAGCCTAAACATAAATTTTTTAAGGTCTTGTGTAAATCATGCATTTTATTTCCAGGTGCTTTTAGTCCTGAAAACAGATCTTCCCCCTCCTTTGGGAAAGAAACAAAACAAGACAAAACAAAACCCCAGAACATTCCTGTGGAGATTAAAAAAAAATAATAAATCATAGTACTTTATTAAAAAAAGAAAAAAAAAATATGGGAAAACCTGATTATTTTTGATGAGCTCTGGCACTGGAATTTCATAGTTCATTTTATCTAACAGACAGAAAATATTTCACCTTTGGAGGACTCCCCAGCTCTCTGTGCTAACTTTTTCTAAGGTATTTGGGAGCAAGTGGCCTTGTTCCTCATCCCAAGACAATAGACATGTACTGCAGCCAATGGAGCAAAATGAGTTTTACAGGTGATACTTTCCTTGTGTCCAGCAGGGAAGGGAATCTCCTTACCCTGGCTTCCTAGCAGTGTTGCCTGCCCCTCAGCAACACCAGTGTCCCCTCCACAGCACTTCTGTTTCCCTGAGAAACTCCTGAACTGACCTGTCATATTCTTGTCATTAACAGCTCCTTCTATACCAGCAAATGGGAGAGCCTTTGGCTCTGAGGCCAATTTGTGCCATTTATGCTTATATTAATCCCCCTAATCCCCAAACCAGGATGGCTGCATCCAAATCACCTGTGATAACCTGTGCATTGTGTCCGTGTCCTGCAAGCTGGCTCAGGTCTGACCTGTGCCAAGGGGGATGCAAATAACCCAACATTGTGGATGACTGAGTGGCACTTTGGGGGCTCATGTCCTCATTTGATATAATTTATCAGCATGGAGAATGAGTTCTGACAGGTACAGAGGCAAGGAGAAGGCAGAAGAACTGCTCTGGGTGCTCAGATATAACTGAAGGACTAATTCTTATTCCCAGGTGGTTTCTAAACAGAGAGATGGGCACAGACCCCCTTCCCATTGAAGGACTTTCATGTCAGTCTAAGGCAGCAGCTGCAGGGGTGACTCTGCATTGCTGGGTTTCTGCAGTGACTGGGCAAATTGAGTGTGACCTGCATCATCTTTTTTACCACCAGACAATGAGGGAAGGAAATCGCAACCAGATGGGGAATGAATGGGGAGAAATTCCCACACCTTGATTTATCCAGCCCCTTACAATGAAAGGGAGGATAGAGGTGATATGATGAGGAGCCGTCTGCAGAGTAAGCAGACATGGAGAAAAGTGTAGGAAACCCCCCAGATGAGGTTTAGCTTAATCCCCAAAGGGTAAAGCTCCTACTGCTTGGGGCACTGGGAATACATTTAGCCGTGAAAGTGTTTAAATGAGTTAATCGTGGCTAAGCTCCTTGTTGAGGATTCAAAATCTTTTAACTAAAAAGCAGATCATGTTAATCCAAATAAATTACTCAAATCCATTTTTATTCAGATTATCAACCTTTAGGGCACATTAACTGTTCTCTAGCACATATGTGCAGGCTACATGGCAGCTCTCCCCTTGTTAAATCTTTTAAGCATCTGGATTAAGGGACAAAACAGTGTTTGGATTAACTGGACATTTATCTCTCTTTCCTTCCAGAGTCTTCTTTTTAGGGGTTGATTTTGTGTTCAGTTATGAGAATGGCCTGGCACCTGATCTTTTGGAGATGTTTTTGGCAGAAGGGGGATGAATCACCTCCACCCAAAGGAGCTGTGAATCACATAAATTCACAACCTGCTTCAAGCTTCATTTTGCGATCAGAACAAATCCTGGAAGGCCCATAATCCTGTTGAGCTGAGAACAGGCACTCAAACCCAGGCTATTTTAGGTCTGATTCTGGATGATCGTCTTCTGGAACAGACAATATTTGCAAGAGCTTAATATCATGACAAAATGTCTTGAGTAGTTGGAGAAGCCATTGGATTTAGGGTTTTTTGAGGCAAATTTCATGTTGGTTGGAAGTACTGGTCTGGTTTCTCTTGATACCCATGTCCTGTTGAGTTAGGCAGAAGGACCGAAAATTTCCTCATTACCCAATGTGCTTTAACCAACTTATTCAAAAGTGAACGTCCAGACATGTTAAATAACGCAATGCTCCTGTTTCTGGGGCCTGCATGAATAAATAATGTATACTAAAATAAAATGGACAAGCATTTCTAAGCTTGTTTTGAACTGCATTAAGTGATTGCAAATAAATTAACAAACATGGTTGTCAGTGCTGTTTGGGAATTGAAATGTTCTGAGACACCAAATTGAATCACAAACATGCATGTCCTGAAATAAGAATCTGTAAAATGTCTGCATTAGCATTACTATTATATATTTATTATTATATGAATTTGGTCTGAAGAGACTTTCAAGCCAGAAGGGACCACTAGATCATTCACTTGACTGTCTCCATAACACAGGGTGTAGAGTTACAATGATTGATTCCTGTCTTGAGTCTCCAGGCTGTGGCTGAACCAAAGCAAAGGGAGGTGAAAAACAAAAGATGAATATTTGCAAGGGCTTGGATGAGAATAGAGAGGGGAAAACTTGAACAGTGGAAGGAGATGAAAGGTAAAGCTCCAGATCAGCATCCGAAGGTCAGTCACCATATGTTGGTTTAAGGTCTAAGGTGCAGCAATTGATCTGCAAAACAGCAAGGAAAGTATTTCTGTCTGTGGCCATCAGTCACGTTGCTCAAGCAACTGTCTCTTCCCATCTTTGACTTAGTGCTGTGGAGCCAATTCCTTTCTCATGAGCCATCAAATGGGAGCAATAAATCTGAATTGCTCCTGGGATCAATTGACAACCACATGCTGTGAGAGGGAAATCCTCTTTCTCTTTCACTGAAGTTACATAATCCAGATAACTAGAAGTTGAAATTAAGGATGGGACTACAGTAGAGAGTTGGGAGTAGGGTCGGAGTTTCTCCAAAAAATGGGAGTGTTGGGAGGCATGCTGAGCCAGACATGCAAGATATGAAGATACCAGGAAAAATATCCTGGACACCTACTTAGGAAAAAATGTTCATTGTCACTGCAAATTGCCAGACTGGACAAATCCTGCTGGTTCCCCAGGATGTCCCTGCAGACATAGCTCAGAAATGCCCCATTAGCTTGTCCTTTTCTTTGGGAGCTTCTCTCCTGTTCTGGTCCTTCCTGGAGGTCTTCACAGGCAACTGGGAATAGATGGGAACTTTTGTGTTGTAAATACCAGCCTGAGACCCCATGGTCAAAACATTAAACTAAGTCTTCAAGCACCAGGCTTCTTCATCACTCATCTTACTTGATTAGGTTAGAGGTTTAGTTGAAAACTACAAATAAAAAATGGAGATTAACCAAAAAAAAAAAAAAAAGGAGATCTGATCATAGGTTTCTTCCAGCTCCTTTTCAGAATATAATTGGACACAGTTTCCTTATCCTTGTAATGTATAGGTGGTCCAAATGAGATTCAGCTGCTATTGGCACCAGACTAGTATCCTGATTAGTTTTTTCCATGCTTGGGCAAAGAGAGGTTCTGGCAACTATGGGTGTGTCTGGCACGGTGCTCTTGGGTCCTCAATTTATCCTGCTACTGCGTGGTCTGAATAGAACCCTGCAGGAGGACAATCTTTCCCCAGTAACAATGGCAACCTAAATATGCAAGGCAGGCAGGAGAACTGGGGGACTATTATTCGTATCCTATTGATAGGGAAGGGAGACCCACAAGATGAAAGTCAGCTGTGTCCTGGGCTTCATCAAGAGCAACGTGGCCAGCGGGTCAAGGGAGGTGATCCTGCCCCTCTACTCCACTCTAGTGAGACCCCACCTGAAGTGCTGCCTCCAGCTCTGGGGTCCCCAGCACAGGAAGGACATGGACCTGTTGTAGAGTCCAGAGGAGGCCACCAAGGTCATTAAAGGGACGGAGCACCTGTCCTACCTAGAAAAGCTGAGAGAATTAAGTTTGTTCAGTCTGAAAAGCAGACGGTTTCAGGGTGACCTGATTGCAGCCTTCCAGTACCTGAAGGAACCTACAAGAAAGATGGAGAGACATTTTACAGGACCATGTAGTGACTCGACAAGGGGGAAAGACTTCAAACTGAAAGACACTAAGTTTAGATTAGATATTAGGAAAAATTCTTTACTGTGAGAGTAGTGGAGCCCTGGAACAGGCTGCCCCAGAGAAGTTGTGGATGTCCCAACCCTGGCAGTGTTCAAGGCCAGGTTGGATGGGGCTCTGAGTGACCTGGTCTAGTGGAAGGTGTCCTTGCCCACGGCAGGGGAATTAGAACTAGATGATCTTTAAGGTATCTTCCAATCCAAACCATTCTATGAATACAAAGGACCCAAATGACTGGGAGGATTCAGAAAACTGGAGACCCACATTCCCACTTGAAAACCAACACCTGATTCCCCACTGGTATGTGTGGAAAATAACATGCTGAAATACGCCCTGACCTGAGCTAACCTACAGAGTCCTGGCTCAGTGCCCTTATTACAGGGTCGCCGTCTGCTGTTTGGTTGAGACCCACTTTTCTGTGTACACAAACCCGATGCCACAGGCACTCACACACAGGCGTGTGCAGGAGCATATCAGCTTAAACCTTTCACCCCTATTTGGCTTCAGCCTCTTATGACACTGAACATTCTCATGGTCCCTCTGCTTACAAGTAGGTCCTTTTTTTTTTCTCCCTGCAAGAAACTTCTGTTCAGTGTTCTGTCCTCTGGAGCTGCTGTCCTAGAGCATTGGTTCTGTTCAATTTCAAAAGCCAGCTAAGAAATATCTCCCTAGTCTTCTGTTTATGCTTATGACAATTTATTAAGTTATGCTTCAAACATTTCGGATCACAGTTGGGCTGCAAGGCATTGCACAAAATAGGAGCTTTTTGCTTGCTGAGTGCACAAGATGTTTCTTTGCTTCCAGGATTCTTTGTGATGTTTGGTGTGTCTCTCGTTTGGTTTATACTGATGGGCAAATATCCTAGTTCTTTTATTTTGATGTAGATTGTTTCCTGGACTAACCCCGTATTTTAACTCAATAATAGGAGAGTGGGTGGAAGCAAAGAAACTGATAAAATCTCCTTTTGCTGCTGGTGCATTTCTGAGATGTTTTCTTTAGCTTGAGTTTGATTTTTTTTATATTCTGGTTAGTAATCCACATTTAGTGCCACACTATCTGATATTGAAGAAGCCCCGACTGGGAGCTGGTTTGGTTGGAGACATGAGGATGCCTGGAAGGCAAAGTGGAGATTTCACTGAAGTTCATGGATATGTTCAGTGTGCAGGGATCGTTCATTCATATCAGAATGGCAGGGAACTGACAAGTATGTGTAAAAATTATTTGTCGTCAGGTTTGTGTTGAAATTTCGAGACTCCAATTTCTCTCTTGGAGATTCCTCCTCCAAGAGCTGGACAGCTTGCACTGGGATGGCTACAGAAGATTTCTTGGACAGTAGGAAGAAATTTTTCACTATGAGGGTAGTAAGGCACTGGCACAGATTGCTCAGGGAAGTTGTGGATGTCCCATCCCTGGAATTGTTTAAGGTCAGGTTGGATAGGGCATTGAGCAACTTGCTCAAGTGGAAGGTGCCCCTGTCTATGGCAGAGTGATTGGAATGAGATGACTCTTGAGGTCTCTTCCAAGCCAAAGCATTCTATGATTCTATGATTTGTCCTTCCCTGTATTGAACTCCCTTTACACAGACACCTTGGCCACTCATCTGGCAGTGCCTGAACATTCCCAGCATCACAAGATCATGGCTTTTAGGGTAAAAGAGTAGCAAATTCAGCTTGCTTTGAACATAAGGCTGTGCTGGTACAGAGGCAATCTGGCTGTGCAGGAAGACAGGGCAGACTGCATGGGGCAGCAGACTTGTCAGCTGGTCCTGTCGTCTGGCCTTGGTCAAAACTGCTTTGCCATGGGTTGTTCCTGCACACTGCAGGGTGGAAGCCAAAATACTTGGACTTTCTTGAGACTGCCCTCAAATGTATTCACCCCATGCTTGCAAACATCTACCTTGGATGCAGACAACCAGACATGCATCCCCCAAATCTTGCTTCTCCCACCCATGATCAGAGGGTCATATCCACATGTCCTTGCTGGGTGAGAGGAAGGAGGACAGTGATGCAAGCTGTCCCCAGACATGGTGGCTATGCCATAGGCTGCTTTTCTTTGAGCTGGTGAGGTTTACAGAGCTCTTCTGGGGGTAAGAGAAGGGAGGGGGTGCAAGAGAGGCTGCCATATGTGTAATCCTAAACATGTGCACTGATTCTTCTAGTTATTCACTGGAGAGCAGAAATATCGTGCTCCTTGTGAGCCAGGGCAGGAGGGGCCCCACATCTGAGCTGGAAGCAGCGCTAGGGACCATAATGGAGTCCAGAAGACGAACTTCCGTGAATCAAAGGCACACATGTTTATTTACAGTACAGTCAGCAGCGGGGAAGCTGCCCCAACAAGCTCATAAACATATTTACAGGGATTTCACAGCAAGGTTTGTAAGAAACAATAAAGCAATCACTCAGCACTTCTGCGTAGGAGCTCTTTATGGCATGGAGTCTTACCCAGAATTGCGAGGCACTGACTGAGTCACTCTTTACAAGGCCTCCGACCCAGCCTGCTTCACTGAGGTTTATTGCTTTTCTCTCCCAGAAGTTTTCCCAATTCCCTCTGCTCCTGGAAGGAACTGATCTGTTCTTTAACCCACCTGGGGCTGGGGTAACTCAGCTGCCCTTCCTTTTCCAAGGGGTGGAAAAGCATCCACCCCTTATGTGTACTGCCTTTGGCGTTCTACGCTTCCACAGATGTGTGGGCGTCATGTCCACTCTGGGTGCCAGCACTCCTGTAACCAGCTGCTTTCCAAACACCAGGACTCACCCAAGCTCTTCTCCCAAAGCCTGTAAATCCAAGGCCCTTGGTCCTTGCATTGGTGTTTAATTAAACATCTTCCCACAGCACTTTCCCTCACCTCTGTGCCTGAAAAAGGAGCCAGATTAGACTATTATAATCAAGTTTTCCAGTCCAGGGGATGTTTGCCTTCTGCAGTAATTGTTTTTCTGTCTCTGGGAACAAGTCTTGAGGGGGAGGTCATGACATATGCAGAAAAAAAGCCAAACCCAAGACTTTGTATCGTGGTTACAAATAGGGCCAGGAGGAGTGGATTAAACTAATGAAGTAGCAAGAAGGAAGGGGATAGAAAGAACCAAGAGGGAGAACTGCTTTTCTCCATCATCCATCCCTGAGCTGCTGGCCATCAAAGAACACACTGTACCATCACCTTGGCTCAGCCAGCAGCCTCTGCTGCAGCGTGGAGCCTGGTCCACGGCGCTCCTCCCTCTGACAGGGCACGTGAGTCAAAGAGGTCCATGGTATTTTTAGCAAAGAGCACAAAAGTGTATGGGAAGGGTCATGACATGAGTTGGCCTGTGGAACAGCAGCTGTTACTCGAGACATCATGTAAGAGGGCTGCTGGTCTGGAGGAGGAATTCTGCCAGGCTCTGGCGTGGATGGAACCCCTGGGAAAGGGCTGTCTTTGAAGATAAGTGTTCAGAACAAAAACAAACTGAAGGGTTTTTGTGGTTTCAAGCAACAGAAAATCTGGGCCCATTGCACTTTGGATATCATCCATTACTAAAGAAATTTAGTGCCCCATTTTATTTCATTTTCTTTCTAAAGTGTCCAGCTGGTACTGACCTTCCTAGACCTTTAAAAATGGTCTGCATGTGAAGAGGAAGAAAGAATTTTGTCCAAGATTTTTTTTTCTGACTTCAAGCTGTGGAGTCATGGGGGGTTATTGGGAGAGTGCCCCATTTCCCATGCTAGATGTTGCTGTTCTTCTCTTTTTGGAGAAGAACATGGTGGTGGCAATGCTTGGACCTAAGGCTGGAAGCAGGGCAGAGAATGAGAGTTTAAGTGCAGCATGGAGGTTCCAGATGGTCTCTTAGACAAGACCAATGCTGGCTTCATGGGTCATGGTTCTGCCGGGAATTTGAGTTCAGGGTTCTCAGTAGTCTCCTCCAGCATCCATGGTTCTCTGCAGTCAGAGAGTCAGCTTATTACACAGAATCATGTAATCATTAGAACTGGAAAAGGCCTCCAAGGTCACTGAGTCCAACGATTAAACCAGCACTGCCAAGCCCACCACTAAACTATGTCCCTTAGTGCCACATCCACGTGCCTGTTAAATACCTCCAGGAATGGTAACTGAGCCTCCTCCCTGAGCAGCCTGTTCAGATGCTTGACAACCCTTTTGGTGAAGAAATTTTTCCTGATATCTGATCTAAACTTCTCTTGGTGTAACTTGAGGGCATCTCCTCTTGTTCTATTACTCATTGTCTGGGAAAAGAGACCGACCCCCACCTGGCTACAACCTTCTTTCAGGTAGTGGTAGAGAGCTACATGAGCCTTCTCCTAAGCAGTGAGGCCAATGGAAAAGTCATGAACTGAGGCTGAAGCCTTCATATAGAGGCAACTCAAGATGTCAAAGGCCAATATCAATATATCTGCTGTCTTGTTAACCTTGGTGACATGTTGCTTCCAGTCATCTTGAGGTCACTTAGAAGCCTGAGGCTGCTAATCTACATCCTCTGCAGTTTAAATCAACTTGGTAGCAGCTGTGGATGAACAGGGTCTCGGGTCCTCTGGTGCTGTAGCTGTGCCATTGCAGATCTTCAGGGCTCTGCAGATCTGACACTGTTGTACGAAGCTGCCAAGCATTATTCAAATTGAACTATAACATTTAGAGTCTTTTAAGATGCATATTCTAGCAGGATACTGGCCACCTGTCTGGGGTGGCCAGAGCAGGAGCAATCTTTGTTTCCTCAGCACAGCTGGTGGCTCTTGTGCTTCATGTGTTGTAGTGGTGTGCAAAATCCTTGGAGGCTTTTTCATGCTGCATTTTGTGGCTGTTACTGTATTTTCTAGCTAACAGTTCTTAGCTGACAACTAGCACTCTTGCAGTCATTTATGGCAGTTTGGGGAATGCAAAAAAAAAAAAACAAAAACCCACTATTTTAAAGGTCCTTTTCTAGCCTGGCTTCAGAGTTTGAGGATGTCTGTGGGTGTGGGTGTCTGTATCTGTGATTCCAAGGTTCTAAGTATCTAAACAATCTGAGCAAACTCATAGTAAATCGTTAGTAAAACATTACTGGAGCCACCTATTTGTTTTTCAACCAAAGGGTTGTTCAGTATTGGAATGGGCTCCCCAGGAAAGTGGTCACAGAACTAAGCTTGAGAGAGTTCAAGAAGTGTTTGGACAATACTCTCAGCACATGGTGTGACTCTTGGGGATGGTCCTGTGCAGGGCCAAGAGCTGGACTCCATAATTCTGACGGATGCCTCCCAACTCCGCATATTCTGTGATTTTATGTTCTATTGCCCTTGCTTATTGCAGGGTGTTGGACTAGATGACCTTTAAAGGTCCCTTCCAACCTGAATTATTCTGATTCTATGAATTCAGATGCCCTTAAATAAGTAAAATGTGGCAGGAGTTCTAAGATGGATATTGATTACAAGCAACAGTCTTATGTGCCATATGTATGCGTGCTCTTTGGGAAGGCAGTTTCCTATTAAATCCTACTGAAACTGTCTGAAGGATTACCAGTATTAAGTAATGGCACAATCAAGGTTGGAAAAATCTCCAGTAATACTGTAAGTTGTTTTTTTTTTTGGTCGGTTGTTTGGTTGTTTGGGTTTTTTGTTTGTTTTTGGTTTTGTTTTGTTTTTTTGTTTGGGTTTTTTTGTTTGTTTTTTAATGTTGCCTTTATTTTCCATTGTTAATGATGTGTTTGATTTGAGGGCTTGACTTTTATTTTCTTGCTAGTGTTTTACTTATTTTCCTGTATTTTTCGTTGGTTGGGTGCCAGTGAAATGAGGAATCTGTTACTGATGTGAAGTATATCAGAGAGAATTAGCTTCAAAGCTGTTCAAACAGAAGCAACTTGGGTAATTTCTATTCCATTATGACATTTATAGAATTGTATTTTCAGCCCAGAAGGGACTGGAAAAAATAAAGGAAAAACACCAAAATTGTGAGAAATTTTTGCTAGAGAAAAATGACTTGTCAACTGCTCCACCCTCTGCTGAGGATTCCATTCAGTTCTGAAAGGGCAAACATCTTCTGTTGAATGTCCTCAGTCAAAGATTTCCTTGGAGGCTTCCCATGCTTCCTTTAGTGCTTGAGAGCAGCTAAGAAGACAGTTCTGTAGATACTGTTGAACTGGAGGTTCACACCTTGCAAACATTTTTTAAAAGTCCCTTTTCTCACTCCAAGAACCCTTGTAAATATTTTAGGAGCAAGAAGGTTTTTGGCCAAGCAGCTGCAAACACATGGCTGCATGGAGGCCATGACCCGTCAGGTAGCAGCTCATTCACTCCAGGTTTGTATGAACTGTGATTTAAATGAAAAAAATAACATCTTGCTTCCTGACGTCTGCAGAGGCACTGATATGTCCTCTCTCCTTCTTGGAATGAGAGCTCAAGCCAGACAAAGGTGAGAAAAAACAGTCCCTCCCTGTGCGGCTCTTCTGCAGAGGAAAAGAAAAATTGTTGCCTAAATTCAATTTATTCTGCACTCTGTCCCTCAGTCCCAGGCTTCGCTCTGTATCAGCCAACTGTAAAACCCTAAAGAGCAGGGAAATAAGTTATTTTTGTATTTTGAATTGCATAATCTTTCAGGTGAGGTGCTTAGCAGACGAGGGTTCATTAAGGGAGCTGCCTGTGCAGCTCATCCCGCTATGGAGCCGAGTGTGCTGGAGAGGAGTGGTGTTAATGGGCTGTAGCACATAGGAGGCGAGCAGGGTGAGTGATAAGGCCTGGATCTGGGATCTGACAATTCCCTCAGGCCCTTGAAAGATCCAGCGTTTCTACCTGAGCTGTTAAAGGGTCTACTGCAGAAGACAGACTGTACGATGATTAGAACCATCTGTTTTTTGCTCTTGCCACAGCAAATTCAATATTAAGGACTCAGAGAGGTTCCAGCTGGGTCCAAAACACCCTGTTTGCTGTTGTATACCACATGTAGTAGCCATATCTAAGTGGCTTCCTCTGGCAGCCTGTTGGTGGCTTTGGGGACTGTAATGTGCTCTGCCAGTGTGTGACAGGCTACCGAATAGGGCCAGTAGCCCTGGAGAAGTTATGGGCTGTGTGACCCTGTCCAAGTTCACTGAATTCTTTGGATAATGTGGAGCTGGAGCTCTTCTTGCTTATTCCCATCACAAGAGACAACCCACAGTACATGTCTAGCTCATGGCCAAAGAAACAAGGCACCACCTGGGAAATCCATTTGACTGTCAGGGCTAGAAAGATGGGAAAGGGCCGTATCTCTGCTTCCTGGTCTGCCATGTCAGGCTAGTCATAGAATAATGGAATAGTTTGGGTTGGGAGGGACCTTTAAAGGACACCTAGTCCACCCCCCCACAATGAGCTGGGGCATCTTCAGCTAGATCAGGTTGCTCACAGCCCTGTCCAACCTGGCCTTGAATGTTTCCAGAGGTGGGCCATCTACCACCTCTCTGGGCCACCTGTGCCAGTGTTTCACCACTCTCAGTGTAAAAAACCTCTTCCTTACACCTAATCTAAACTGACTCTCTTTCAGTGTAAAATCCTTATCCGTTGTTCTGTCACTACAGCACTGCTGGATAATTGTCACCACCTTTCTTGTAGTCCACCTTCAGGTACTGGAAGGCTGCTATAAGGGGACCCCAGACTCTTTTCTTCTCCAGGCTGAACAACTCCAACTCTCTCAGCCTTTAACAATGAATGACTGTGGTATGCCTTCTTTAATTAAAATAAAATAAAGGAAAAAGATGTCTAATTTTTTGGCTGCAGGAGGCAGCACAGCTGTTAACATGGCTTTGACCATGCACCAATGTGGTTTACTGCCAACCTCAAGTGGTCCCTGCTGTCCTCCCACCTCAGAGCTTTTTTGCATTTTGTGTTTGCTTGCCTGTCAAATCAGCACTTTCTTTAACTGTTGACATTGTTGCCATCTTTCTGTAGTGGTTCCCTGGCAGGGACATCCAAATAGAAAATCCTCTGCTCTGCTGCTTGTGGAAATGCCCTGTGTAATAGATGGCTCTGGCCAACCTGCATAATAGCAGCCACTTGAGAGAAAACCCTGCTCTCAGATGCATAAATGTGGATTATCTGCTGTCCAGGGGGAATAAAAAGATGTTGTTCTGTGCTGTGTGTCATGACAACACCCTCCAGAAGCCATCCCGGCCACTCAGAGATACAAAGCATGGAAATTACCATGGCAGTGAAATGATGCCAAGCAGATTAGGAAATTATTAGAAAATATCAAAATCCAGTGCTTAAAGGCAGGCACTGAGTCCCATATGCAGGCATTTAAATGAGTGTGATTTCACAGTCAAAGATATTGAACATCTGAGGTGGCCACGAAAGAGGAGGATATAAACCCTCTTTACAGATTCAAACAGAGCTGAATACCTACCTGATCCTGTTCTTATCAGCTAAATCAGAACTTCTATTGCAAAAGAATTATTGTCCCTCTACTTAATGCGTGTTAATCAACACAGCAAATTACTCCATTCCCTCGGGTCTTATTAGGAGCTAAAAGCAATTTTCAGCAAGTCACCAGAAGGCTGTGGCTCTGACAGAATACGTGAGAAACTGTTCCCTAGTTTACACAGAGTAAGAACCATGACTTTAATTGTTAAGTTTTATCTGCTGCATTAGATTGTGTAGTTCTTTAGTTTAATAACAAACATATTCCCCTGTTTGGTGATCCAAGCTTGGCACCGAGAAGTGTGTAAGATTAAAAATGAGCCAATTCCAGTTAGATGTGAGCTTCTTCCAGCCCGCCTTGGACTTTCCACTAACTCAGTGATTTAAGAAAGCCATTCATTCATAATAGGCTTTAGACACAGCAGGAATGACTAGCTATGTTTCTAAAGCAATGCATTAAAACAGGTATCTTTAGGGACAGCTAATGGCTATGTCAGCTCTCATTTTCCTGGAGAACAGGATTGTCCCACACCACCTTTTTTCTGCCCAGCTGCTTTGAATTAAAGGCATCTCTTCAAGGGACCACTTTTCTCTCCCTGGTACCAGTGTAAATCAAAAGCTAACAGTGTTAATGTCGCTGGTGTAAAATTGGAGGAAATGAGAGAAGAATTAGCCTGGGAAAAATCTAATTTGCTTTTTGCTCTCTGTCTTTCCAAGTTGCAATCTAGATTAAAAATATTCACCTATCTAAACAAATGGGAAACCAGCACAGCACACTGTCTGTCTCAGAATGGAAAAAACAGAATTTTTTCCTGAACTCCCAGTCTTGCTATAAAGTAAGTAAAAATGGACAAGACACTCCACCAGTTTTGTGCTAAGAAACCACCACAAGAAAGCTGCACAATACCTATGGATTGCAGTTCAAGGCATCTGGTATAAGCCAGGTCTTGGTGTTAGCTGTAACCCTGGACCTGCAGGGTTAATGTGTGTTTATACAAGCACCACAAGCTGTCATTTTAGTTCTCTTCCATCCACACTTGCCATGGCCCACATGTACAATAGAGCTCTTTTCAGAGATGACATAATGCAGTGTTTTGCAAAAAAAATGGGGTGAAAGTTTTCTTTTCATCCTGCCAATGGGAAATGTGTCTTATGTGCTTCAGCAAATTACTGCCTGGAGGCAGAACGAGCTCTTTGTAATACTTTGGTGCTAAAACAGGTACCCAGTCATCTCTGCAGCAGGGTCTCACATAGCTGTATCCTCTGGAGAGAGCTGGATGCCTTTGAACTTGCTTTCCCGGCAGTGCTGCTGCATGGAGCTGTGCTCTGAGATGCCATTTGTCTCTCAGGAGCTCTGCTACAGCTGCAGTGCACATTTTGTGGGTTCTGCAGAAGGAAATAGTCCCTCAGAAAATACAGTAGCTACATTCAGGTGCGTATTTTCCTAGCCTGTCTATTCTTCTGACATCCACTGACAAATGTGAATGCTCTGGTTTTGACAGGGCACGCTTGGTGCATCTTTCTCCTTATGAGGAGCTTGACTGCAATAAGTCACATTTTCAAACTGAGTTTGGGTAAGCTGGAGAAGGGAGAATGACCAGCATAAGGAGTTTAATGCCTTCCATGAGGTTAAGTGCAGGGGGTGCTCAGGGCGCATCTAATGTCACATCCCTGTGGGACAAAGCAGTGCAGTTCAGCTACTCATCCTAGTGACTGAAAACATACTGAGAAAATGGGGTTGGACACAAGACACTTCACATCAACTCTTTAGGACTTGTCTGCTTCAGAAAAAGGTGATTTGCCTGCAAAGCAGTTGTTCAGGCATCTTCCTTGGGCACAGCAGCTGGGTTGGGGTGCTCTTGATCCAGCCTGGCTTCGCACTGCAGATGGTGGATACAGACAGAGGGAATGGGATGGCATTTGCCAGATCGAAGTTAACCCACGTGAGTATATTGAGGGGTTCACATCACCATGGAGAAAACCCTCCCAACCTGTTCTTTCTGAGGGATTTGTGTAAATAAATACCTAACTTGGAGGAAAAAGAGACTGAATGAAGTGAAAATGGGCTTTGAATTCTCCAAGGGCAGAGTTGTTTTAGCAGTCATGATCTAAGTACATAACTAGGAGAGAGTTTGTGGACAGAGATCTTAACTGTCCCCACAAGATTTGTCTCACTCAAAAATTGCAGCATTTAACATTCCTGTCAGCAAAGCAGCCCTGGTCTCTCATTACTGGGTCACTATGTGGGAAGGAAAATCCTTTCATCTTGCTGTGGCTCAACTTGATTTTCCAAGTTTCCAGTCGATTATTGAGGTGAGTGATCATGCAGGTTTAGTGAATTCTACCAGCCTTCCCTTACACAGTACCATGTAACTGAGAATTGACTTGCCACTAAGGGTAGTTACTGGATAACTTGAATTTTTCTTTGTCCCACTGTGTCCCACAGCAGAATGTATTTCTCAGAGATGGAGAACTGACTTTCCATTTGTTTGCTTTGAAACTGCCCCTTCTTAAAACAGCCTAGGCTGAGGAGAACAGGTTGTTCAGTTCTCTTTCTTAATAAGGCCTTCTTAAGAGCTCTGAAAGCTCGTCAGTATTTTGTGATATTTACTCGTAAATGTGTTGGTGCTCTCAGACGCTCTCCAACACTTCACACAAAATGAATTCATGGAGTCGTACAATGGTTTGGGTTGGAAGGAACCTTAAAGATCGTATAGTTACTGTCAAAGTTCCTGAAGGATTCCCATTGTAAGGTGTTTTTCCAAGTCCTTGAGAAGTCCTTTCCAAGTCCACGGCCCCTTTCTGTGCTTACTGCCATTTCTTTTTCAACAGGGTTTTAAAACCAATATGTGTCAGGACTGCTTGCAGAGCTCTATCAGCTATCTCCGGATATCTATTTAATACTTGCCCATCAAATGAAGATGTCTCCACTCTCCTGTTCAAAACTCTCTTGAGTTTTACAAGACCATCTAATTAAATATCACAAGACTTCTATGAAACCAATTCATGTTAAAGCTTTGTTTTCATGTGATTAAAATGAAATGTATGTGAGTAAGTGACCAGCCCAAGGTAGAGACCAGATCCGTGCCTAGTGGTCCCTTCCTCTATGAATTAGAAAGCAGGGTTGCCCACATGCCCTTTTGCCTTGAACTCCATCCAAATGACTTATGTTCAGCTCAGAAACAATCAATTTTATTGCTTTCCCATGTAAATAAAAGCTGCATATCGCCACTGGGTGACAAGCAATTTCCTCCTACTCCTCCACTTATAATAAAGGAGAAAACTTGCAGATGACATTGCTGCAGAATGACATAGAAAACAGCAATTCATGCATTTCCCAGGGGAAAAAAAAAAAGGACCAGGGAAAATTGTGCCTCCCTATTTAAACTGCAGCTGCAATCTGTCAGTGCAAAGCTACGCTTACAGAATCTTTCTTGGAAAGATACATTTATTTTTATTGCCTCATGACACCTGTAGAAGGAAAGGAGAGGAATAAATGTGGTGGCAAAGTGCACCTCTTAGTGGGAACTGCTGCAATTGCCACCCCAGATCTGCCTGGGATCTCTGGACAGATTTCTTGTGCTCTCTGCCTGCAGCTCTGCTCCTTCCTTCCTTCCTACTCCTAGTGATGCCCAGACCCAGAACCCTGCAGTCCTCAAACCTGTTTCTCTGTCATCTTCTCCTCTGGATGTAATAATGTGTCAAAGCAGAACCAGTCTACAGAGGGATAAATGTGGGAATTCTAATGTGAAGCCTGTGGGTCTCACTGGAGTTACACTTTAGGCCAGCAAAGAAAGCCTCAACCACTGAAACTGGACTGGGCCACACCTGTGCCATATCCAGGTCAGGATTAGTTTGGCTTGAAATGAATCTTTTCATTACTAAAATGAACCTACCACTCCTGTGGGTTGGGAACACAGTGTCCTTCCAGGTTTACCACAACAAAACGATGCTATCCTCTTCTGTCTGCTTTTTTGCCTGTGTTGTGCCTGGTACTTAATGCAAAAAAAATGCTATTTAGTTGCTTTGGAAGTTTTAAATGTTATTCATCTCACCTATTCCAGTCCCTGGATAGAAATGGGGCTTTGCTGGTGGTGCCAGCACTGCTCTGTTTCAAATATGTACTTCAGGAGGAACCACCCCTCTTTCATTCCTTTCACTGTAAGTCTTTGACTACTTCAGACAGCATTGCCTGAGATAACTCCTGCTCCCTGTGTCTCAAAGGTCCTTTTAATGCTCTTGTATGATTTGTTTTATATTCCACTGAGAGGGGCCACTCTGGGCAATAAAGAAAGGATGGTGAAAAAAGTGAAATACAATGAAAAAAGAAGGGAAGATATCAGAGACATTACAACAAAGAAGGGCAATTTTCTATCCCAGACTGCACTCACTAAATAATAAAAAAAGAAGAATGCTATGTTTCCCCATATTGTCTCTTGACTGTAAGACAGCACAGCCTCTGCCAGAGAAACCAGTGAGGTCTACCTCCAGAATCCCTCTCCACCAAAACTGCAACCTTAGTAAATCATATTAATTCAGGGAAAGCCCATGGCACCATCTAGAGGGAAGAAGGAAATACTGAAGCTTCTGGATTGTGGTGCTTCCTCTCCTCCTGTGAGGAGTACTGTCACCTGAAGGATCAGATGGAAATGTAGATAAGCTGGAGGGAAATCAGAGGAGAGGCTTTTTGAGGTGTCAGAGGGGGAGAGGAAACTGTGAGAAGAATAAAACAGATCCAATTACTTTCTCTGTGGCTGGCTGCAATCAATAGTGCAGCGGCTCAAGGTTTACTTTTAAAACAATCTGTCTGGAGATGATGGAAATGTCACAGGCAAGAAAGTATTCATGAAAGTCATCATCTAAAGGTGTGTCAACTTCTTGAAAAGTCAGGGTAGCCACTCTGTTTTTTTCCAGCTCTTTCACCTACATAAACCTACTGAAAGAATGATGGTTTCCTCCAGCAGTACTTCCCACCTCCCCTTTGGTGATACCTATATCCTGTTATGGCCCTTTCCCTGCCTTGTATGTTCTCCAGGGTACAAAACATATTTTCACCTTTCTAGGAATCTCTGTTACAACCAAATACCCTGGAAAAAACCCAAAATTAGATGTTGGGAATTCTATAGTAAGAAAATCAGTAACATTATCAAGTTCAGATGGTATCTTCTGTTTGTGTCTAGTTTCCAAATGAGTGATGTTATCTGCATTTGTCTGCTTCCCAGAGCTTGTGCATCTCAGGATAAAGGTCATTACTGAGTTATCCTGCATGGTGGGACATTGGTCATCCTCTTATCTCTACGTTGCTTGGGCAATGCATTTAGAGCAGAGTGGGGTGCTGTGCATCCCTGTGTAGGTTCTCTCTGCAGCCCTTTCCCCATGGCAACACCCCTGCTCTGCTGTGCCCTTTTGAGAAGGACCCAGTGTAGGCACCAGTTGCCCAGAAGGAGCACAGGTCAGGGAGGGTGGAGATGTGCATGGGTAAGCTCAGGACATTTTGGCCTCATCCACAACCAAAGTGAACCTCACCTGACAAGATTCCCTTTTGCCTGGAGATTCTCTCCAGTACTGCTGAAGCTGGAATCTTCCATCTCCTTGATGCACAAGAGACATCACAAAAGGTTGGTGCAGAGGGCAGAGCACTGTGCTCCTGCCTGGGTCCATCTCTGTGCATCAGCCCCTCTTCAGGCAGGTGTAGTGGAGCTGACAAAGCTAACAGGCCCTGCCTGTGAATAGACCTGAGTCCCTGCTGTGGCCAGGCTCATGGCATGGAGAAACCAGCCTCATCATCGCAGGGTGAGGAGGCTGGGAATGCTCAGAGAAGGTGGTGGCAGTTCTAGGGGTCTTCCCGGTATCACAGAAGTCCAAGTCACATCTTCATGGTGGCACCCCAGCTCTCAGCCTCAGTGTGGCTTTTTGCTGCTGGTGGCCTTCAAAAGCTCTGACTGAGTGGAGCAAAACTACAGACACACAAAATACTTGAGACATAGAATCACAAAGGTTGGAAAATTCCCCCAAGATCAAGTCCAACCTTTGACCAAATACCACTGTTCCCAGTAAACCATATCACAAAGTGCCACATCTACTGGTTTCTTGAACACTTCCAGTGAAGGTGACTCCATGACTTCCCTGGTGAACCTGTTCCAGTGCTTTATTACTCTTTCAGTGAAGAAATAATTCCTAATATCCAACCTGAACCTCCCCTGGCACAATTTGGGCCATTACCCCTTGTCCTATCAGACATCTTCCAAGGAGTTAAAGGGAGCAGGGAACTTGGTGGGATCTGGAGGATTTTTCCTCACTGTAAATTTATCTTTGGTTTCATCTTTATGGTGATGAAAGACGAGACCGATGTGGTGAGGCTGCAGCACCACACGGTGGCACACGCTCCCTTCGGTAGATGTTCGTGACTGCGTGTTGCAGCACAGGCACCGGGTCTGCCGGTCCAGCAGCCCAGAGCACGTTTATCTCTTGAAAAGCAAGGATGAACTTTGCAAAGACATAGGGAGCTGCAATGCCAAACAGAACACTTTACACAGGACTGCAGAAGTTTACAGGGACTACACTTCTGGTTGGAAGAAAATACTGAAGACCGCAGAAGTATTGCTGAGCTGAAATGTTCTGCTGTACGTGTACAGTCAGATCTTCCCAGTACCTGCTCATCAATTATATGTTCAACACCAGGAGAATTATGAATACATTCATTGCAATCCTACATTCATTTGTTTTGGTTTCACTCCCCCATAATCTTGGCTGATGCGGGGGAAAGTCTCTTGAATGTGTGTCTCTACAGTGCTTTGCACAAAGTGCTTTTGGCTGGTTTTGTCCCTCTGCAATGTACGTGTCAAATGAGAAGGCAGAGTGGATGCAGCACAAGGTGCTAAAGGATGTTGTAAACGTTTTAATGCTGGAACTAGTGCTGATCTTTGACATCTGTCTGGGAAGATGATTTAGGGATAATCCTGTCTACCATTTCATTTTCAGATGCTGCAGAAAAACCTCACTCCGTGTGCTCAGAACGAGACCTGGCATCTTTTTAAATGGGAAAGTGCAGTTTCATCAATATAGAAACTTTCCATAGGAACATGTCGATTTAATTATGTTATACTCAGAAAAAGACATACCAAAGCCAATGTTCTCAATTCCAGCTATTATTGGCAATGTTCTTGGAATGGAAACCTGTGATTTTTTCTATTCCCAAAGGATTGGTTTCTAAATCACTTTCATTTAATGGTAAAGTTATAAATTTTAACAATAGCCTCTATTTGTCTTTCTAGGTAGGCTGGAAAGAAAAAAAAAAGTAATTTTTAGGGGTTTGATTTCCAAGTAAAAAAGAAGGGAAAGGATTTTTTTTTTTTTTCTTTTGCAAGAGAGGAAAATCTGTGATTTTAGAGGCAGTTTTCATTCTGAAACTGAAACTGTAATGAAAAGTGTTAGATGAAGATTGGGTGTGTATTACAGGGCCTGAGGGAGTAAATCACTCTGCTGTGCTGAACTCAAAAACAGCAGAATGAAATACAGCAGGTTTCAGGGCTGTAACCATTCACTAGTTCTTACTGCAAGCACGGGCAGCCCCAGCAGATCTGGAAAGTTGTAAGGGCCTCGTTTTGCCAACTATGTAATCACAGCGGATGTTTAACCAGAGTTGTTCTTAGCTTTGTTAGGAAGCGTCTGCTTCTTTTTACTCTAATTTTGCATTGGCTGTGGTCTTAAATCCAAGTCCAGCCAGCCATCATCACCTACCCCCTTGCACTTTTTCAAAGCCCCATCAGACAAAAGAACCCTGTAAAAATCCATGTATTTGCTGACTCTCCATAGATGATGACTAGGAAGAAACTGCCTCTTGGTAAATACACTGAAAGAAGCAATTAAAAAGCAGTTCAGCACCATTGCAGACCTTCTTCCGAGTACAGTTCCTCCTGCATGAAAAGCCTATGATGAATGGATTGCAGAAATGTCACCATATTATACTACTGTGTAATAATAACAGGATCAGTGGAGAAGTTTAAATAATGCTGATATGGCCTTGGAACAAATATAAAGTAAGTAACGCATAGAAGTCCATTTCATCCCTATTTTTCATGATTCTATGGATTTTTTAAAAGCTTAAAATAACCATTCTGGAGCAAGCCATATCTATGAGCCATAGTTATAACTAGTAAATTAAGTGAGGACAGTTCATTTCTACTCACACGGCTAACCCTTCTAACTCCCTGCTTCTCAAAAGCAGTGACCATGTCCAAATTTTCCAACATCAAGAGTGGTCCCTGATCTGTGCTAATCCATGCACAGTGCAAGCATATCTCTGATATAGTGAATGCTCAGGAAGATAAAATAAAAAGACAGGGAATTCTGAAGGTATTTCACCTAGGGTCTGGAAAACTGTGGTTTAGTGATTTAAGGAACAAGATGGATATGGTATCTGCTTCATGTTTATGAGCCCCAAACAGACCTGCAGCCACTGATGATAGCATAATTAAATGCTGAGTCTTTAACCACAAACTTTTTTTTCACAATTAAAAGATTATTATCCTGCTTACTGAAACCCATTGTCTGGGTGTCACTTTTGCCACTCTTCCTTCTAGAACCTCTAGCCACATCTGTGTCTGGTGTGATCCACGTGTTTTCCTTGTCAGAACTGCTGTCCAGACTGTCATCATAATACGTCAAGATTACCAGGCTATATTTGAACAATGTATACTTGAACAATGAGGATCCCATTTCGACTCCACCATTCAATTCTGTTCAATGAATCCCTCAAACACATTTCTTCCCAAACTATTGTTGCTGTTACAACACTTGATTTCTCTTTGAGTTCCTTTTCTAAGCCCACGCCTTTCCTTCCCTGTGGCATAGTAGGCACATGGGATAATTATGGGAACACGTGGGACTTGTTTGCAAACAGGGAAAAGCCAAACACAGAAAGGGGAATGGAGTCAGTGATTCTAGAGGTCCACTGCCACCTTGTCCATAAATAAAGCCCAGTACAGTGGAAGGCAACACACAGACTCTTCCCACAAGCACGATGATGTAAAAGATATTAAACAGTGATAACTTATTAGAGTAGTGTTTTTAAAGTCCTCCTTCTCTCTTAGATGTAGGCACCTACACAAAAGTTAGATTCATGTACTTGAATTCTACTTTTGGATACACACAGCTGGCTCATTTTTCATTTGAACAGAGAGGAAATAGAGAAAGGAGGTAGCTTTTTTTTAAAAAAAAAAACTGTGATGGTTATTGTTTTCAACAGGGATGGAGGACATCTGAGCTCCTCAGTCTGAAGTTCTTCAGTCTCAGCTACTCCTTTTTCAAGTAGAAGTGCCTGAACGAGCTAGCTATTAACTAAAAACATCTGCAGGAATTCCCTACTTCCTACTAGTTGAGACTGTGAAGACAAGCCGGCAAAATTTATGGGGACAAAGAGGGAAGAAGAAGTGAAAATTTGTCCATGAGGCGTGACTGGGGAATGACGGGCTCTGCTCCCTGCACCCAGGCTATTTTATTAAAGAGGCCTAAATAAAATGCGTGATGCTCCTTGACGTTCATGAGCCCAGTTAACAGAGGCAACAGCCAAGCAGATGCAGAATGATGTGCAGCAGCCTTTGATTTCTGCTTTGGGGGCTCCTTGTGGGGACAGTGAGAGTATTCAGTTCCCCCATCCCAGAGTGCCTGGAGGCTTTGGTTCAGCTGCTGCTCAACAGGGAGGATCAAGCAGCCTTTGAGCTGCTGTATTCTCTAGGATGTACTGCATTATGTGCGTTCAGATCCACATATAGAACTGTTCTTCCTTCCCATATGAAGCACCGGGTTGGGAGCCATAAAACTGTGCAAACCATAGTCATGCAAGAAATCCTAATTATCTTGTCCTTTCTTATAATCAGCTTCTGACTCTTATGGAACCATGAACACAAATGATCATAGAGATATACCTCTCTCTGCGCTGCAACTGTTTGAATTTTAACTTTTCTTTTAATACCTTCTTGTGACAAATGTGCAGTTCTTGGTTTGCCCTGTTCAGTTTTAGGTGAACATCAAATGCTCAGATAGTCTGGTCTTCAGTGAGAAGGAACATTATGAATGTCTACAAAATGACATTGCTGACTTTAGCAGATGTGCATGTTTTGTAGTTGGTCCAGGGATGACATTTCTTATATTCAGGAGGACTCACTTCATATCATGAATTAGTGATGCTATTGTACATTTTACAATATTTTACATAATTAAACGTGACGATGCCATTTGATATGGACAATTAAGCTCGTATTTGTGAGCAAAGTGTAATTAACAGTGTAGACATTGTGTTATTTTGTAGTTTGCTTTCAGTGAGTCTAATTACTTCACATAGCTTAAATGCAGTTGAAAGTTTATCTTTAATTTAGTTCTATCCTTTGCAATTAAACCTTTTAAGACAGACAGATTAGAAATAGAATGTTCAAACGTGATGACAACTAAAATGCATATCCAAAAGCTCCCAATTTTAGACTATTTCAGTAACAGATATTGTAAAGAAATTATACTCCTTGCAGAAAATGCATTTTATGACTTTATAGATGAACACATTTCTTTAGAAGATCCTGGGGAAATGTACTTCCTATTCATATTCTATGTCCTTGACTTCTTCTCTGTACAACTAAATGTTTCTTTGAAATTACTAAAAGATTTGGCTCGAAGTATGCATCAAACTTGTTACTTTATTTTTTACAAATCAAGGATATTGTCTGCAGCTGAAATGATAACTCATGCAGAAAACCTTGGGGTATTTTACAGCTGTATCTAGAGGGGTAAAAAGTGCCATGGGCTGGGCATTGGAACTTGATTGTCAAATACTCTTAACGGGGACCCCTAATATTTTCCCATGTGATTCCTGTGCATGCCGAGGAACTGTTATAGAAAACAGTTATGTTATAGAAAAAGTCATGTTATAGACTGTACACCACTCCTAATAAGCAATCTGAGTGCATTTACCCATTTTTTCTGATTAAATCAGAATTTAATGGCATGGCTGTGGTCATACTGGGCCAGTTAAGGCAATGTTACTAATTAGTTGAGCAGTACAGATGTCAGCTGCCTCTCACAGCAGTGAGTTTCATTACACAGTCAGCTGATGCCATAAGGTTTGATGGGTTGAAATGAAAGGCTGTGCTAGAAAATGTAGAGCCATTGAATCATCTCTGCCACAATTTTTAGTTTCAGTATTTCTGAGTTAGGGCATAGCTGGGAATGGTATTAAAAATAATTAACTGTTGTGTTTTTTTATCTTACACAATATTATTGAAAAATACAGGCCAGAGTTTTTTAAATTATATCAGTTTTAAACAGAGGCTCAGACAATTAGAGTATTGGTTCCCCAGACTCTGCTTTGAACAATGTTAATCTAATGAAGATGTTTTCAATATAAACATCTACATCTGAGTTGATCTTCTAGGCTTCTTTTATAGAAAACAGAGAAAAGCAAGTACTTTTAATCTCCTTCCTTCTAGCTTAAATGTCCAAAAAAGATCTGATGACTCACAGGCCAGTAAGTGCATATTTATGAGAAATCCAAGAAATATTAACTGAAAAAAAAAATAAGCTGGAACTGATTCCTGCATGCCATTTAGAGAACCCCTCTGCTCAAAGCAAGAGGAACTGCAATGTTAGATCTGGTTGCCAAGGGCTCTCTATGTGCTGTTTTTTGCTGGCCTAGAAAAGGGAGTGATTGGCTCAGACGTGGTTGCTCATATTGCATATGTCCTCATGCAGGCAGAGCAACTCTTTCTCCTTTAGCCTGTTTTTTGTGTGTGTTTGATGAGTGCTCAGATGGCATAGTCTTCTAGCAGCTGTCAGGAACATCTGGAGCACAATTAAAAGTAGGAGAAAAACTGTGATGCTTAATAAAGAAAAGCTATTTATCAGCCCGCCAGAAACACACACAAACTTGAACTAGTTCCATAATAATTTACCAAAGAAACACCTTTCTCTAGAGAAGTCACATCCAGACCTTTGTCTAATGCACTTGGCATGTCAAGTGAAACAATTTGTGGGCTTTATGATTTTGTTTGAAATTTAAACTAGATTTAAACAGTTTGAAGTTAAGTGCCTAAGTTTAGCTGCTTATGTAGAGATGTATATAGGCTCTTCAGGTATCTTAGCTGTGCTGTAGTCAGCAGAGTTTAGAGAGGTTTGTGTACCCAGTGGCTGGGGCTGTGGTATAGATGTCTAAACACATGTCTCGTGTCACTTAGGATGCCCTAAGAAATCCTGTCTGTCCCCATCTATTGTGCCAGCAGGAGAAGTCTTTCCTGTAGGTTTTGCCTTGTGCTACATATGCCAACTACGCACTCGCTGGTGTCCTTCACGTCCTTCCATGATGCTGGGTGTCCTGGAAGGCCACCCAAAGTGTCTTGATATTGAATTATGAACATTTCCACATACCTGGCTTTTTTTCAGGTGGCATCACTCATAAACACCATCTTTTCTCTGAAAATTGAAAATTGCTCCTGAAAATTCTCCCTCTGGATTATCCACATTCCTGGTACAAGCTGCAGGAAAGTGCATAGAGCGTAAAAGTTTCACTCCTGAGACCAGCACAGCCAAGCAGGGTGTCATAATAACACAACTGAAGTCCTTAGGCACCTTCCACTATTTCCTGGGAACAAAAAAAAAAAAAAAGGGAAAGGCTTAGTGAAAGTATCTGTGTGATGAAATATAGGAGATCTCAGTGCCATTGACAATTTTGCCACAGTCTTACTGGTTAATTGTGGGCCAGTCACTTGATTGCTTTGTGTCTTCATTTGCCTGTAAATTAAATTGAGCTGATACAATTTCTAAAGGCTTTGAGATTCTTGAATGGCAGTGACGTGTCAGAGATGAATAAAATTGTTTAATGCTTCAAATAATAAATAAAAGATTTTAATTCAAACTGGTGCTGGATCTTTGAGCCCCTGAGGAAGAAATGCCAAAGAAGTGAAATTATGCTACAAAAGCTTTAGGAAAAATAATTAGAGAATCATCAAATATGCAGGAGAGTAGAGGCACTCTATTCCAAGTAAGTAATTCCAAGTAAGTAATTCACACAAGTTAAGTAAAAAAATTAAGCTTATCATTTACCTCAATATTTTACTTGACTGATAAAGATACAACATATAGTTTTATTTATCAAAATATTAATAGGAATTGTTTGTAGAAATGACATTTCAGGGCTAACTTCTTGTGACAACATTTATAAATGTGCGGAACAATGCTGGAATATTCAAAATTTTGTATCAACAATATCAAACTTACAGTGTGGAGCTTTGGTAACTTAGTATGAGTCCTTCCTGACTATGGGGCTCTCAGATAGAATGGGTTAGTATTTAATTAAATGTAATTAAATAATGATCATAAATCTGAGATTCCACATTATAAAATGCAATGAATAAAAGAAACGAGATGCACTAGCAAAGTGTTTCCTAATGTTTTACATTAGGACCTCCAGCACACGCAAATATCCAAAGTACCAAGTCAGTTTTGAAGATGTAGTCCTTTTCCATGAAATTCAGAACTAATGCTGCTGATATCAGTGGAATGAGGTGTTACTCCATTCTTACCAGATGAGATATGGGACAAGATCTTAATACACAACACATTTCTTTCCTACTTTCTTCAGTCCCATAATTTAATCTGTCAACCCTTTGAATGGCCATGCCCAGAAGATGGTGACAAGTTGAACAAAGTCTAGTTAGAGGCCGAGAACTAGATTTTGCTCTATTTTCAGCACACACATAATTTGAAACAGATAAAGAATCCTACTGGAATCAGTATTTAAAATTATGTATATTTAAGTGTTTTGGATGAAAGAGTAATTGCAGATTAATTAAAGCTCAGATGCACAGTGGAAATCACTTGGACAGGATATGGAAAAAATGCCTAATTAATTTATTGTGGAACAGAATATACTGGAATATCTGAATAAGAAAGCAAATTTCATGATTGCCATAGAATTTGAGGTTGCTTATAAAATTCTAAAATAGAGTGTATTTGAAATGCAGTAATTTTCTTTTTTTAACTGAATAACAGGAAGTGAGTTTTGCTGAAAACAAGTCAGCTATTGGCATGCTTCTTCAGCAATCTATCATAGCTCTTCAGCTTTATTTTCTTCTACAGCATAACATATAAAAAGAGAACAGATACACTTATTCACCTCCCTTACTTCCCAGAGACTCCAAGATAAGTGTGTGATTTTGAGCAGGGGACCAAACTATGAGCATGTGGGACTGGTGTAGATCACAATTGGGCTCAAGAGCACGTGGGGCTAAACAGCCATGATTAAGGAATAGATCTGAGATCTGTGCAGATGACAAAAGTTGCTTAGACACTTCCAATGCCAGTAGACACACCGGTACAGACACCTCCATGGAAGGGTCATTCTTGATGTCACAGAGTCATAGAATGGTTTGGCTTGCAAGAGATCTAAAATATCATCTGCTCCCAACTCCCCGGCCATGGGCAGCAATGCCATCCACCAGACCAGGTTACTCAGAGCCCCATCCAACCTGGTCTTGAACACCTTCGGGGTTGGTGAGGCCACAATCAGTTTGGGCAACTTGATCCCGAGCCTCGTCACCCTTATAGTAAAGAGCGCCCACTCCAGCTATCCTATGATTTTTCCTTCATCTGCAAGTTCTCCCAAACCAGCACCTACCTTTCCAGTGAAAGTAGGAGTGCTTAGACTTAGTTGTATTATTTCCACAAATTCTCAAGGAGATCCCCTTCATCCCTCTATTCAAGTTCTCATGTCAGCTTTTAGGGTTTTTAGGATTTCAGGCAAGAATATTCCTAAAGCAATGGTTGGTTTTAGAGCTCCTGTGATACACAGGAGCAGACAGTTGCTACAAGTCTCTAGAAATCTCAAACTACCCGGAATTATGCAGTTTTTCCAGCTGCTCGTCCTTTCTGGGGACTAGAAACTTTGAAGTTACATGGCAGTGTTTTTGCGGAACCTTTCTGGGTTAACGTTTCACTCCTTAATTTCCAGTACGTGTACCAATCACCCACCTGTCACCATGCTTATCTGCTCCTCCTTCTTATAATACCAGCTGTTCAACTGAAGCAAAATAAAATTTTCTCTGCCAATTTCTCCTTTAGAATGATGACATTGCATCCTGTATACGGAACTAGGCCATGGAGCTTGTCAATGTTTTAAGCATGTTAAGACACGAAGGGATTAAAGCATTAAACACATGCCTTACAAACAAGAACACAATGAATTATAATAAACTTACACTAAAATATAGATTACTTAAAAATACATTTCTTAACCTGTAAGTGCATGTAGCTTGCAAGAAAAACATTTTTTTTTCCCCCCCTAAAAGGTTCCTTGGTGAATTGAAAGTAAAGAATTGTTTAGCTTGTAGAAGAGAAGACTCCAGGGTCCCTTAGAGTCCCTTCCAGTAACTATAAGGGGTACAGGAGAGCTGGAGACAGACTGTTTTAAAGGGCACAGAGTGATAGGACAAGGGGGAATGGCTTCAAACTGAGAGAGCAGATTTAGGTTAGGTACTAGGAAGAATTTTTTTGCTCTGACGGTGGTGAGGCACTGGCACAGGTTACCCAGGGAAGTTGTGGATGCTCCATTTCTGGAAGTGTTCAAGGCCACATTGGATAGGGCTCTGAGCAACCTGGTGTAGTGGAAGGTGTCCCTGCTCATGGCGGGGGGGGGAGGTTTGGAACCAGATGATCTTTAAAGGTTCCTTCCAACCCATCCTTTCTATGATTCTATGACTTGTTTTCTTCACCTGAACATGTGCCAACTGTTAATGCCCCTAAGTTGATACGTATAGTCTGTTACTAAATGTGAATGAACCCATGACTGACCCCTCCAGTTTCAATGTTAAATAAAATATTACCCTTCATTAAGGGCCAGGATCTTATCTGATAAGTTCAGCTGTCTAAAAGCAGTCATCTAGTCTATACAATGCATATAACCTTTCAGATGTGAGCTAGACAGCCAGAACCTCTGTCCAAACATACCTCATAGGTTACCTCCCTTTCCTTATCATTTACCCACAATTTACACTTTTGCTCCACAGAAGTTTGATCTTGACCCATGCGTGTTTGTATTGCTACTGTTCAAAGGCATATGCTACAACAACTCCCAAACTGATTGGATTCATTAATGATTAAAAGCATCTTACTCCTGCATGGTAATCCTAAAGCCTTGGGATTTATGGGAGCTGAGGCACTGAGCAGCACAGGACAGGCTGGCAAACTCCAAAGTCATTTCTGTAGCCATACAAGAGAAACCTCTCTTAGACAATGTGTTTCTACTATTTTCAGACACTGAGATAGAAAGAGGTTTCTTCTGTAGGCAGTGTTGACTTTGAGGAATTTGAGGCAAATTCAAGAGGAGGTTTTAAGAATTGAATGTGTTATGCTCAGAGGCAATAGGATTGATTTAAGATTCAGGCAGGAAGCAAAAGCCTTTAAATGAAAAGGTCATGGATTCTGTTTTTATGAATAGCAAGGCATCAAGCCAAGCAAGATAGAAGCATTTCTCTGCATTTCTTAAGATGACTTTGCAGAATTGCTAATCCAGTAAATACATATCCCAATACACTGACCTTCCAGGTCCTTATCCACTGATCTAGGAAGCCAAATGTCTTTCCTTGTGTTTCTGCAATAGAATGAACATGTGCCAAGTTCAGACCAAAAGTATGAAATGTGTGCTGCTAAGACTTACATTAGGATATTAGGATAGTAAGTAGAGACATTGCTGACCAGACAGCTCCCAAATAAGGCAGTTATTTTGATCCCATTTCTTTCTATTATATCCAATAATAACAATTCAGTGTAATGTTATGTCCATGGCAGGCTCCAACATGATGTAAGGTGATAACAGAGTTTATTTTCATTTAAGTTAGATTTAGGGTTTAGGTTAAATATTTTTGAGCAGGGCTGAATTGAAAACTCAAAGATAGTAATCTACTGTTGATCTCAAGGTCCTATGCAGTAAACGCTGTGATAGCAAAGTTTCCTTCACCCATGACCCTTAAACCTGCATTGAAGCACTTTTGTTGTAGAAGCAGATCCTTAAACCTTTCAGCTGGCAAAGATAGCAAGGAAATTGTTTACTTCTAAATAACTAACCTTTTGTGATGCCACAGAAAGGGATCGTATTGTCCAGTTGTTATCTCTAATAACACCTACCCAAGATTAATCTGTGTGTACTCAGGTTTCACTAAGGGCTTGACTAGGGAAGGGCAATGTGCAGAATTTGCAGAGGAAGCACTTACTCAGACACATGCACGTGTGTACATTTTTATAAACACAGGAAAATGCCTCTGAAGCATCCAGAGGGGAATTTCATCTGCCTCATTTTGAGGGTTTAACTTAGTCAGACAGATGACTGCTATGGAGTTTATATTGTCTCATTTGCTGTGTCATTTCTCAACGAGTTGTGACTCTTTGAAGCTCAGGGAGTTTCATGCTCTCTCCACTGCACTGAGCCATGTATGGCCTGCCTCTGCTCATGGCTTCTGGCACCTTTTTAATGCTAAGTATAAGAAAAAAATGCATACTTAGAACCTTAGAATCATTTAGGTTGGAAAAGACCTCTAAGATCATCGAGTCCAACCATTAATCCAGCCCTGCCAGGTCCCCCACTAAACCATGTCCCTAAGCACCACATCTACATGTTTTTGAACACTTCAGAGACAGTGATTCCTTTGCTTCCCTGGGCAACCTATTCCAATGCCTGACCACGCTTTCAGTGAAGAGATTTCTTGACAGATTCCACTGCACCAAATAACTTGGCACACATGTAATAGATTTGGAAAGTGGAAGTGAAAATTAGTATATCTCGGGTATTCTTGCCCATATTTAAACATACTTGTTTGATTTATTTATCAAATCAGACTATTGTAGAATTTCAATTTGAACAATGGTAACATTAACACAGATGCTATTTTAAATCTTGGTCCTATAATACCTAATTTTCTTGAAACTCACACTTTGTGGAGAAGATCTATTAGCGTGCTAAAAAATGCATTCAGTGAGGGAAGATGAAAGGTTTTCATTGCTCATACAGGTGTTATTTTTGATTTAACTTGTCTAGCACCTTCTCTCAAAAATCTCACCTGTTTTTGCTGATCTGTTCTGGCAAAGCTGTCAGCAAATACCAATCAACTGCTAAATGGAAATAGTGCACACTATGAAAAAAACCTACAGTAAAGTAGGATGTAGAAGCCTGGACGCTGCAACGTCCAAAAAACCAATGACCCTTGTGAAAATGGGCAAGTTAGAACAGGGTCTGGCTGGAGAAGGAGGTTGTGCAGAGGTAGTGCAGCACTTCTTGGATCAGCTTGGGGGGTCAGCTTCCCTGTTTTGGTCCATGGAGACCTCCCAACACAGAGCAGCACAAGTGCAGGAATGGGGTCAAGGAGCAGGCAGGACGAGTAGAGCGGCATCAAGACCAACAAAGACGCTGAAAACCATTTGGCCCGTTTCCACAAAGGTCTAGAAGAACAGACTGTGCATGATAACTCATTTGCATAAGAAGTAAGAAAACCAGCCCCAGAGCAGGGAAAACTTGTCTATAAAAAGGATGACCCACAGAGTTCAGGTGCTGCCCCCAGGGCCCTGGACATCCTGTGGGCTGGATCGACCCTGGACCCATGAAGGGTGTTCTCCTTTCCTCTCCTATGTGATCTGTCCCTCTCTCTCTCTCTCTCTCTCTCCCTCTCTCTTTTCTTTTATTCTTTTATTTATCTTACTATTGGAAGGGGCAAAACATACACCAATTTCCATGCTGAGTGTGTAATCTGCTAATAAAATTTGTAAGGTCTTTTGGACCCTTCTGCCATTTGCTGTTCCTTTTTGACTGCAGTCATCTACAGATCTTGGGTTCTCCCTTCGGATTAGGAGCGCCACACCACGGTGGGGGATTCCAATCCCGGTCCCTCAGGACATCCTTCACTGTGGTTATAGCTTTGCTTCAGGGTGACTGGCCTCATAATCTGACTCCTGGAATCTGTTTTGATTGTACATCACAAGGTGAATTCCCAGGTCACACACTGAACAGTCTTAGAAGCAACACAACAGCCACATTTTCCAAGCATTTGTTCTTGAGTGGAATTGATCCTTTTGAAACCAAAATAAATGAATTGATGGTATGGTTTAAAAGCTTAAAATGTATATTCTGACAAAAACATAGGTTTTGATTTTTCATTTGGTGTAATGATAATTTTTTTTTTTTTTCTGTGAAAAGCTGAATCAGATTTGTGATTTGGGTTTGTTAGCAATAAAAAACCAAAAACCAATAAAAATGTAAGAAGTGAATGGAAACTTTGCTGTGAAAAAATCAATAAGTTGCAAAAAAGTCAAATTATGTGAGGTCTGCTGACAATATTTTGTGGCAAAAGTTTCATTTGCACTTAGCATGACTTTGGACTTTATTGGTTTGGAGACATCTGAAAGAAATTTCAAATAAAATAGAACTGCTTCATATTAGAAAAAAATTTAAGTGCTTGACTTTCTCAAAGATCATCCTTTCACCCCAAGGGATTCAGAGAAGCAATTTCCTTCTGAACCACCTTCAGGACCACTCAGGGTGGTGGCCAGGTAAACATGGATCTTGCTCCCAAAAGAAACCCAGATATTTCTTTCCAAAGCGATTATTTTACTGCTGTGCAGACATTGTCCTGGTGCCTTTGCTCAGATAATGAAGCAGGAGATTGGGAACAGACTGCTGCTGGAGGCTACTGGTCTGGGAGAAGGTTACACTTGTAACTGCAATCAAGAATGAAGCCTATAATATCTAATGGGTCTTTGCACTTAAATGAGTTAGTGCAATACTTCCACTCAAATGCATTTTCCTCTTGACTACTACTTACCTTATAAGACTGTTACTTACCTTATTTATTAACTCCATTCGGCAAAAACTTAAAGTGTCCCACAGGAAATCTTTCAGAACCTACAGTTTCAGTTATGGGAGAATTTATAGCTCAGCAACACTTTAAAAATTGTCCACTAAGAGAACCACACAGGCATCAGTTAATATACATTTTTAATGTCCTTAATGAAACTGTACACAGCAATCCCAACAAGGGAGTTAAAAAACCCCATACGTTTTATATGCATAATATCTTAAAATTAATATAGCACAAGAAGACAGGTGAAATCAATGTAAAGAAATATATGTGACATGTCTCATGCTAAACACCTTTTCTGGCAGAAGTCTGTGTCGAAAGCACCTTATAATAATCTTTCTGTGCTGTGATATCTCTTAGCAATTCTTTGTTCCAAAATCCTACAGCAGTACTGAAAATGAGAACTCTCTGCTAACATGAAATCGATGTGTTGCTTAATGGCTCAGATGAACATCTCCATCAGGAAATAGTGGACCTATAGTACTTCCCATTATTGTTATACATAAATATTTTCTACACTAAGTATTGTGTGTGCCCCCATTAGCCCAGAAACATTGCCAGCTTCCAAAACTAGGACTGCAGATCTTAAATGCAAACTTTGCATAAAACCCACCAGTTCAAATCCAGTTGAATAACAAAGATCAAAAGTTGTTTTCATTGAGACAAGCTTTGAATTGCTGTTCTACTGAGGAGGAAAGACTCGTGTAATTTTTATTTATTTCAGGCTGAATCCTTTGATCCGACATCTCCTTCGAATCTGCTCCAAGGCCTGCTGTAATATAAAAGTTGAGAGCGCTCTTTTTCTAGAAGTGAGGTGGTTTCTGTGCCCTTTGAAGCTGTCCATCAAAGTTCTGATGTCAACACGGAACAGCAGAGAGGAGAATCGTATTACACTTTTCTTGGGGCACAGAGTGAATTGACATAAATATGAGTTATCTGTTAATATTGTTGTTATCGCTGTCTGGCCTGATGACTGTGACTCCTATCTCCAATGCTGGCCAATCTATTCCATCAAAAGAGTTATGTTTTACCCCTTTGGACAATAGAAGTTGTTGCTAATAATGTCTGTGAGTCAGTTGATTCATTTTTATTGCCACTTTTGTTTTCTTTGTGCCGATATTTCTGAAGTATTTATTTGACTCTGGAAAAACTATTTGAAATGAATGTATTTCATTTTTTTTTGTATTGAAAATCACACTGTGACTCCAACTTCAAAATGAATTGACAAAAGTTAAGGGTGTCTCTGTTTAAGTTAGAATTGGTCTCCATGTCTCTTTGTAAAAAATTTTAAAATTTCTTAAATATCTTTTAGTAGAGTTAATTCATAATTTTATTTCAAAAATCCATCATCATTGTAAATACTTGCATTCTTTTTTTCTTTCTTGCTGTAGAATGAGATGCAGAGTTTTTAATTTAATTACAGGACAGCCACTGCTTTGGGTGTATCTAACTGTTTTCAAAAGACTTCACAGTTTTCCATTGCTAGTGCTAGAAAAAAGGATCAGAAAATGAAAGAGTTTCTTTAAAGATATTTTCTTAATTTTTCCAAGCCTTTCAGTTCAGTAGAGAAACTGAGTTTGTTTTCAGCCAAATTTTTTATTTTAGAGCTATGGCTGTACCTCCTAAACTTGATCTTATTTCTTCCTTCTGGTTTACTGGGATTTTTTCATGTTGCTGTCAGCTGAGAGCACAACCCTACACTGCTGGATGCTTAAAGTAAAGCAACCATCATCTGGAAAATCTCCTAATCTAAACCCAGGCAAACAAAGCATGAGAAGAAATAAGTCTGATCCTTGTTTTATTGCTCAGGTACTGAAACACATTGGAGATTAATGGCAAAGTTCGTATTTGAGCACCAGGAAGATGAACAGTTCCCTCTCATGGCTGCAAGGCTCCCAGAGCTTGCGCTGAAGGACAGATTAGCCCTGGATAACCAGGAATGGGTTGTGGCCCCACAGATTCTGTTCCAACGTGATTGCTCTGCTTGCCTCTGCTGTTACTACAGTCTGAAGCATGGCAGTGAGAAAGAATCCAGAATTCTCTGTGGTAAACATTTGCATAATCACATATATCATGTATTTCCCTTGTATTAGAGTATAATGAAACATTAACTACTACTTTCAATTATTACATTCACAAGCTACATGGCATCTATAACGCATTCGGGTTATAGGATGATCTCTGAAGTTCTCAGAACGCATCATTATTTTTCTGTCTCTCTTCTCTAGACCCTTTTATCAATCAAAAAAAAAAAAAAAAAAGAGATTCTCATAGACTGACACTCCCCTCTGTCAAAATATATTTCCAGAGGAAAGCTGGGTGAGTGCTGCAAGCAACTGTACACTAAAGAGCTGCTGGGAAGTTAAGAACAAGAGTAGTGTTTTACTGGAGGGGCTCTTCTCTGAATACTGATTCTTCTTCTACCAAGTACAATCAATTGGCATTCATATTGCCTGTCTCTGAGATGAGGTCAGGTGCAGCTGCCAGCACTATAACCGTGCCAGCTTCTTCCAGTGTGAGGAAAGGGCACCTGTTTGACTAGGCCAGACAAGATGCTGAGGGGTAAAGCTCCTATGGCTGAGAAAGCTGTTAACCCTCTGGGGGCAGGGATGGGTGGCAACAGCTCTTATTTACTTGCCATACATACAGCTCAGGCAATACACAGTTACCTGTGCATGCAGTGGAGAAGTCCCTAGCACAGTTTTGGATGAACTACCTCAGGGAGGGGCAGCAATCCTGCTGAGCCATCCTCAGCCCCAGTGAGGATAATTTACTCTTGTTCCCAGCAGGCTAAAAAAAAAAAAGCCATTCAGGCTCTCTGTGGCTAAACCTTGTTTCGCCTTTTGAGTATTTGTAATTTATTTTGCAACATTTCCTGCAGATATGCCTCAGGTTGCATGATTTAATTTGCTTGTGCTGTGCACTGGGCATGTGAACTCATGTGGCATTACAAATGGGAGAGATGGATATTTCTGCATGGAGCTTACAGCTTAGATAATATCTGGATTTCCTTTTTAATCCCTCTGGGTGCACACATGTAAGATTTGCTGAGTAGGAGGAAAGGGAGGTAATCTATCAGCTTACACACATACTGCCTTTCCCCTTGCTATGAGTACTGAACTAGTACTCCTAAAAGCAGAAGGGAGATTGAAGCATGTGGCAGTTTTGGAAATGAAGGGTTTTATTCCTGACCTCCAAATTAGTGATGAAGATTCCATTTCCTTGAGTCCTTAATATTCTCATGATCCTGCAAGAACATAATTACCTATTTAGTGGGGTTAAGAATTAAGTTACAGGCTGGGCAGTTCTGCTGACTGTGTGGACAATACATTTGGAGGCACGGCTGGAGAGCATCCTCTGGAGCTTCCAAGACTACAAGCAGCTCTCTTGAAAAAGGCTTTCTCAGGCATGTTCAGGGAGGCACACTGGTCTACAAGGTGCTTTGGAGGTATCTATACCCACTGAAAACTGTGGGAGATGGAGTGAGACTGAATGTAGTACCTCTTTTGCTCATCCTTGTTCTGTAAACCTGGTCTTGGGGGTGGGAGAGACATTTCTGTTGTTACAAATGGTAATTGAGTATCTACCAGAAAGTCCAGAGAAGAGCCAGAATTAGAGTGCTGGAGCACCTCTCCTACGAGGAAAGTCTGAGAGAGTTGAGGTTGTTCAGCCTGGAGAAGAGAAGGCTCTGGGGAGACCTTCTAGAAGACCTCCAGAGAAACAGGTTTATAAAAAGAGAGGGAGAGACACTGTTTACAAGGACATGTAGTTGTATGACAAGAGGGAATGGTGTTAAACTGAGAGTGCAGATTTAAATTAGATATTAGGAAGAAATTCTTCACTCTTAGGGTGGTGAGGCAGCGGCACAGGTTGCCCAGAGAAGCTGTGGATTCTCTCAAGTGTTCAAGGCCAGGTTGGGTGAGGCTTTGTGCAGCCTGGTGTAGTGGAAGGTGTCCCTGCCATGGCAGAGTGGCTGGAACTAGATTATTTTTCAGCACCCTTCCAAACCAAACCAATCTATGAGTCTATGATACCAGGCAAATTATGCAAATGAGTTCTATAATTACATCTAGAAGCTAGTATAATTTCATACTTCTGTTACTAAGTCCTACACTTCTATAAACTTATTAATTTATCCCTCTGGGATTTTAGTCTTAGGAATAGTATTCTACCCCTTACTAATGTTGATGGGCTTTTACTCTTTTTATCTGAGGACTCTGACATTCCATTTCCAGATTGTTTTGAACCTTTGGTTCCCATATGATGCGTATGGAGACTGGTGCTCTTGAGGTTACTGTTCCAGGATAGCTTGCTCCTGACATTTGGAATGTCAGAAAAAGAAAAAAGAAAAGCAGCTGAATCAGCTCTTAAAAAAAAAGGCAGTTCACTTTCATAACAGGTATTGCTGGTCCAGTGATATCCTGGATGTATCATTGACTTCCAGAGGAGCAGTGCAGAAGGTTACTTAAATTAGGCATAAAAAATGCAAAGATTTTTTCCTGCCTGGTTAAGAGTTGCAGAGCAGCTGACTGCCTCTTTCCTTGTCAGCAAACCCCTTATAGAAGCTTTTATTGTCTGGGAATGTCAGTTCCATGAAACCTTCAGCCACTCAGCCCCTGGACGGACTGTGCAATACTCCCTGTACCTGTCTCCAATGTATGGGAGAAACAGGAATGAATCAGGCAATACAGAAAGAAAGAGGCATTCTGGAGCTTTTTCACTGATTGAAGAGTGTGATCACACACAGGTTGGATGTGTCAGATGTGTCAGCTCCAGCAGAGAAATGGGAGACCCTGCTGTTTTCCAGAACTGCTTTCAGCTCAGGCTCAGGTAGAGACTCTGGCTGAGGGATCATTGGGTTCAAAGTCAGTTTGAGAGCTGGGCAACTTGCTGAGCTGACCCAGAAGCCCTCTCTCATGACTGCCAGAAAAGCTGGAAAAGGAGCTGCTTTTGTCATGACGTCTTGATCTCTGAATCACAGAATCACAGGGTCATAGAATCACTAAGGTTGGAAAAGACCTTCAAGATCATTGACTCAAATGTTTGACCAACACCACCTTGTTAACTAGACCAGAGTGCTGAGGGCTATGTCTGGTTGTTTCTTGAACACTTCGAGGGATGGTAACTCCACCATTTCCCTGGGCAGCCTGTTCTTGTGTTTAACCACCCTTTCAGTGAAGAAATTCTTCCTGATGTCCAACCTGAATCTCTTCTGGTGCAGCTTGAGGCCATTCCCTCTTGTCCTGTCACTCATTACCTGGGAGAAGAGACTGACCCCACCTGGCTACAAACTCCTGTCATGTAGTTGTAGAGAGTGAGAAGGTCCCCCCTTGAACCTCCTTTTCTCCAGGCTAAACAGCTCCAGCTCCCTCCTTCCTCTGAACTGAGGGGCCCAGAACTGAACACAGGATTTGAGGTGAGGCCTCACCAGTGCCCAGCACAGGGGGACGGTCACTGCTCTGGTCCTGCTGCCACACTATTGCTGACAGAGGCCGGGTGCCATTGGCCTTCTTGGCCACCTGGGCACACATTGGCTCATGCTCAGCTGCTGCCAACCAGCAACATCAGGTCCTTTTCTGCTGAGTGACTTTCAGAACACGTTTCCCCCAGCCTGTAGTGCTGCAAGGGGTTGTTGTGACTGAAGTGCAGGACTTGACAGTTCACCTTATTGAATCTCACACCCTTGGCCCCATCTCATCCATCCAGCCTGTCCAGATCTGAAGTGCATTCAGCTTAGGGGAGACCACAGATGAGCAGAGGAGGCCCCTCAGGCATTGAAATCTGGATTTTAAAATGTATTTTGGTACATTTAGATGTCATCTGGAGGTCTTGAAAGCCTTAGAGCACATTCTTCACATGTTTTGAAGGTAGAATTTTTTTGCATGATTATAGATGTCTCTGTCTGACCAAATGCCTGTCGATGGCAACAGGAGAGAAAATGGTGTTTTTAGAGAAAGTTTTACCCAGATTCCTAAGTAGACGAGGTGAGAAACAGCTCATATGTATCTTTCAGTAATGATGCCCACGTCCCTCTACTGACTATGAAGAGCTTTCATGACTAGATGATATTTAGAGACTTCTAATGTGGGTTTCTAACGTTATGGATCCCACATTAAGTAGTGAAATAACTTCAGAAATCAGGCTCTTGGTGACCTGAGGTTGCCCTTGGACTTTCTCTAAAGCAAGTGAGGAGTCACTGAGAAAGAGAATGGGCAAATAAGCCAGCCTGGATGAATGATAGAAGAAATGTGACTACCAAAGGACAGCATTTGCTTCTACGGTTCCTATCCATAGATGCTCTCAATATACTTTATGGACTGTAATGAGTGAATCCTGACACGTCCCACCTGCAGATGGTGTTTACCAGGGCTCCCAGATCAGCTGGGCCATGGAAAGGTGCAGCAACTGCATTTCCATAACATCCAGGAGTCAAGATTATCCCCCAATCCTCCTAAAAGCACCCTGGGTGACTTCTGATGAGGTCACATAGAATTGGATGCTGTTAAAGATACAGATGAACTTCAGAGAGATGGAATTAAAATCAGAGCCCCTCAGCTCCCTCTGCCACAGCTTTCTATATGAAAAATGAAAATAGTTTCGCTGTTGATAGCCTTTATCATTTTGTGAATGCAGATCATAAATTCTTAAGAATAGGTATTATCTCTTGCTGCTTGTCTGTACAGTAAGAGCTTAATCTCAGCAGGAGCCTGTGGGTTTTCAAGTAACTCAAATAATGTGTTATGTGATTTACTTACTTTTAAGGAAGCAACTCATCTGATTCAGTTCTAGAATTTAAAAAACCATATACATGATACTTTGCCCACCACAATAATGACAATAACAATTCCCAAACGTACCATATAAAATGGTTAGATTTATGAGAGTGTCTGGTTCTTTTTTGGACTCAGTTCTCACAGATGTCTTGACAATAATTCAACTCCACTCTTCCCCCACCCCTGCCAAACCTTAACAAACCTCACTGTGTTGGAGCTGCAAACAATTTCTTAGATATATAGCCCTGAAATAAGTATTCCAGGCAGTATGCTTTTTATTAACTTAAAAGAAAAAAGGTATAAAGTCAGAGTTTCAGTGCTACTAGCTCACAGCCAAAAAGCATGTTTGTTTTAAAGTGGTAGAATATGTAATGTTAATTTAAAAGATATGGTGTCTCTGCATTGGGAGTTCTGGATATGCAAAAGGTTCAAGAGAAGTTATTCAAAATCAAAAATTTAAACACAAAGTTAATAAATTTAAAAGGAGTCATACAAATGCAAATAGAAAAGATGACTTTAGAATGAGGCAATAATTCCTTAAAATGGGACTAAAACTGTGCTTTAATGAAGTGCCAGAAAGAACTTCACAAGGAACCGATTCAGCCTCAGGCACCAAGAGATGAGTGAGCAAAGGCTCAATGTCAAGGGCAATTCCCAGTAGAAATTCGTTGTAGCTTGCTCTTGGTCCTTCCACCACCTTAGATTTGATCTGATGGTGGTACTCTATCCCCTGGAAGATGCCTCTCACCTCCTCTGGCTGGGAGGCTGCGAGGTGATGGGGATCAGCCCTGGTCTAGCTCTGAAGCCTGGCTTAAAGCCTTGCCCAGACTGTCATTGGAGGCTCACAGGGTTTACTGTCAGAGCTGGGCTTTTTGCTGGATGGTGTCTGGCTTGGTGGGCATCTGGGAGACTTCACAAGCTGGGATTTACACCTCTGTGCCTGCTGGAAGGTACTAGTGGGCCATAAACCAATTGCAAACAAATATTGGAAGTCTTCCCTAACCCTGACTACATGTTCTGCTTTCATTGTTCACCTCCTTGAGGAAAGGGTGTAGTGGTGTAATGGGAAGGAAATACTGTGGATGTACCCGCAGCAGGGTGAAGCATGGCTCCATCACAGACAACGGGGTGTAACAAGGGTGAAGTGCAGAAGTGCTCAGTCCTGAGGGGAGGGATGCAATTCTGGGTACAATTTCAGTGGCTTGACTCTAAATGTGTGCAGAAGGATGAGAGTGATTGAGTTTGGATGCGGAGGCCAAGGCAGGGCTGGAAGTGTTTGCGAAGGGTGCAGGTTTACACCGTCGGTACCGCTTTCAGTCCCATTTCTCTTTCCCTCTTGGCAGACATGCCTTTTAATAATAGCACAATCTTCTCCTTGTAGCAAAGGAGGTGCCACTGGACTTCCTCAGCTCAGGGGTTCTCAGCTGAGTCCCTGAAAAGTTTATCTTGGATGTAAACAAAATATACCACAGCTTAACACAGCAACAGCAAAGCTTGGATCTTAGGGAGTTGGAAGGCACACTTAGGAAGGAGCTGGACTCACGATGGGTTTGGGGACTTAAGTACATTTGCAAAGTTGAAAATTGAGCGGATCAGCAGGAGGTGTTTTGTTCTTGTGTAAGCAGCTACCACATTATCTTAACCATAAATCTTGCCCTCTCAATTTTGTAAACACTCAGCATGCAGCAGGACTTGCTTAATTTTCTCATTCGATTACCTGTCTCTACTTAATAGGAACCATGGAATCTACAAACTAATACAAATACATTAAAAAACTGATTAGGTGAAACTACTGTGCTTAGAAAAAAATGTAGGTTGCCATATGCATATGGCATCAAAACCCCACTTTGGTTTCTATTATGGTGATGGCTTTGTATCAGCAGCAGTCACAGATTGGCAGACAAATAAGAAAGGATTGTAAATGCAGTTTTAATTGATGAAATAGTTAATCTGGAAATTAGGATTCAGTTTTGCTGCAATTGTCAGTCACACATGGTAAGTTTTCAGCTTTTGAAGTACATTTTGCAGATTTTCTGCTGTGCATAATTTAATACAGTTCTCTATGCACCTGCCTCCCAGCCTTGTCCTCCCTACAATGACTGACAAACTCTGAATCAAAGTGGGAAAGGAAAAAAGCCTCTGCTTCTAAAATGGGTGGAATTACCATCTGGATCAGAAAGGGTTGCTCCTTAGTTGTGTCCCAGAATACAAACGGGCTGGCTCATTTTCTGCTTTACACCAGTTTTATCATGCTTGTTCAAACTAGCAAAGATATTAGAAATGGGACATATTCTCAGCAGGTGTAAATCCGTACTATTCCAGTGACTTCCATAAACACTAATTGCCCCACAAATAATTTAAGGCCAGAAAAGTTTATTATGTTCATCCAGCCTGACAACACAGGCCATAGAATTTCATCCAGGAATTCCTGTGCTGAATCCAATAGGTTATGGATGAAATAGAGCTTAGCTTTTAGTAAGACATGTAAGGCTGGAAGATTGACTGTAATAAATGACTATAAATCCAAGACATAAATGGTTGCTGTGAGCTGAAGTTCCAGAACTGAACCCAGCTTCAGGACTCTAACAAGGAGAAAGTTCATCACATTTCCCTGTTAATCTCTTTGAATTGCCTCAACTATAAAAATACATTTATGTTTGCAGTTAGAAATTCCCCAGGGCTGAGATCCATCTGTTGGATTTGATTAGCCCTTCATCAGTGATATTGGAAAGCTCTCTTTTATCAGATATCTTTTCCTTGCACAGGGTATTTTAGTTCCTGATAAAGATATACCCTTTCTTTTCCCTTCATTATCAGTATTCAGTGAGCTCCTAAAGCCACAGAGAACTGCTCCCTGCTTGAACCATCAAGAATTAACCCAATTCCAAGTGGAGAAGATGAACTTGAGGAGTTGTTTAGAAACTCTGTACTTAGCTGTGGGTGGCCACCAAACCCTGGTGCTGGTATTGCTGCACTTGAAACCCTCTGGGGTAACAGCTGGTGGAGGAGAGGGAGCTATGAAGCAGTTTGTCTTTGTCCTTGAGTTTCATGAAGTATTTAGCAGCACAGAAGGGTCCTGGCCTGGCTGCTGTGCATGTAGGCAGTGTGACTGCATGGCAGCCCAGATTCCCACCCCTGGAGGTGTTCAAGGCCAGGCTGGATGGGACTTTGAACAGCCTGGTTTGATGGGTGGAATCCCTGCCCATGGCAGGGGGGCTGGAACTAGGTGATCTTTAATGCCCCTTCCAGCCCAAACCATTCAATGATTCTATGATTTTATGCCAGGCTGTTATGGTGGAATGTGGCTGATGTTATTGCTGCCTACGTCCCTTCACTGCATCCCTGGTGCCCTGGCCAGCCACAGCTAGTGTGGTCTGTAGCTCAGCAGGTGTGGTCTGTAGCTCAAAGTTACAAATAGAAATGGTGCTTCAGCAGCAAAATATTTTAAGAACACATCAGTTAACTGCTGGGGAACTTGCCTTTTTGGTGCACACAGTTAGTAGATTCTTAGTAATTTTTCAGCTGTTGTTGCTTTACTCTCTCAGTGACTCCTTAAACTTCAAGCTTGGGAAGACCTTGATGTTGAGAGGGGACTTGAGGCTCATGCCTCTGGAGAGACCTTGCTGTTTCAGCCTCTGGTGAGAGCTTTAACTTTCTCTATGTGCTAAAATTACCACCATCAGCTCAGAAGGATAGATCCAGCTGTATCACTTTGTGGTGGCTAATGCTTGGGTAGATTAAATGTGTCAGGTACTCCTGTAGAAGCCTGAAAGAAAAGGGAGCTAATGTGTATGTCAAACACTGATAGCTGGATAGCTGTGGAGCTAACCACGGATTGGTGCAATAACAACCAAAGATTGTTGGTAATAACACACTGTGAGAGACAACAGGATGTGGCTGGAGAAGAGGCCACGTAGGAGCAGGGTGACATTTTTTCTGGGACATACTTGTTCTGGCTCCTGGAGATAAGCACAACACAAGATAAGGGCAGGAGCAGGAATGAGATAGAGAAGTGTGCATGGATTGTAGGAGGAATAAAGACCAGCAAAGACCTCAGAAGCTCTCTAAGGCATTTCCAGAAAGGTATAGAAGAATGGACCGCACATGATAAGTAATTTGAATAGAAAGCTGCCAGCAGATCATCAGCTTACAGAAGCTGGCACTGAATCGGTCACTGCAGCTACATATTGATTTTAGTGGAAATAGGCCAACTTCCATTGCTCAGGATATGGCTAGGATCCTCCCCATTCTCTGTCTCCCAAGCAGTACCACTTCATATCTGCTTCGTGAAGCTGTCAAAAACAAGCCGAGAGTGCAGGGCAGTGGAGAGCCAAGCTATTTATTTGTTATTTAATTTTTTTTTTTATTGGTTGAATGACAATAAAAGTGGTATCTCATCAAACAAATACAGCTAATGCCTGTGCCAACAGGCAGGGCTGAATGACAGATCAGCTGCTGGTGCAACCAATTTGTAGAGTGAGAACATGCCTGACCAGGGAGAGATTGATGGAATTGGCTGCTTTGCTCCAGCTTTGCCCCGAGCTGCCCTCGCTTCCATCTGCTGCATGTGTACTATCCTCAGGAGCAGCCGATGCAGAACAGACTGGATACATTCACAAGTCCTAATTGCTACAAATTTAGTGTCTGCCATTCTGGAGTGCTCTCTGGGCAGCTGTGGGGGCAGCTGGTTGGGGCAGGTGTGGGTGGAGCCCACTCACATGCTATTGCATGGTGAGACACTCAGCTCCGTCTGGTTTGGGATATGCGACCAGTGAAGCTTCCAGAGTGAGGAAACAGCTCTCTGGTTAGGAAGTGATGAAGGTGTGGGTTCTACCTAATTTGCAGCAGAGAATTGATCCGGGGCAGACATTTGCTTATGGAGACAATTTCTGTGGTTGTAGCTGCTCTGCTTTGAGACAGTGAGATATTTATTTGCTTAGTGACTGATAACTGTTCCTTGTCAGTGGCTGAGCACAAGCCAGTTCAAGTCCATCCTCCAAAATCTCACAGGTGGGATCTATATCTCAGTTGCCTTCTTCTCAGGTGAATATCCTAGCCCCAAGATTCTCGCTTTCTGCATGTTCTGGGTTTTTTTGGGTCTTTTTGGAGGGCCTAGATGACTCTCAGGCACATGATGTGACTCTTGCAGATGGTCGTGTGCAGGGCTAAGGGTTGGACTCGATGATCCTGTTGGGCCCTTCCAGCTTAGTATATTCTTTGATTTTATGAAGAACAAAATTAGTTTTTGGGGTTTTTTTAATGAAATTGAGTCGTCATACTTTTTGGTCAGCCTTTTTTCTGAACCAAGTCAAGCATCCTTGTGCACATGCAAAAAAAGAAAATAAATATANGTATATATGTGTGTAAATATAATATAATATAATATAATATAATATAATATAATATAATATAATATAATATAATATAATATAATATAATATAATGCAAAAAATATAAAAGTGACCTTGTGGTTAATGTGGCTGCCTAAGTACTGAAAGGTGTGAGTGTCTATCATATCCCTGCCCTTTATTTCCCACCACTGCCTATAAAATAGATGTTTGTCCACTTCTTGGAGCTACCTGAGAGCTCACAAGTTGCTAAACTCTTGTGTAGGTAACAGCTGAATGGTGAGTACTTAGTCACTTTAGCATATGAATAGCTGTTTTTACAGGCTCACACAGACTGTTCTGATGTGTCAGCTGCATGGATGGTTTCATGAATGAAAGATAACTCTTTGTTTCAATTCCATCCTTCCATGCAGTTTCTGCTGAGTTTGAGGAGTTTCAATAGAAATACACTTTTCTGCTATGTACAGTCTTTCAAAATGGTGTAATTATCCCAAACACAGCATGTGCTAAAAGTCCTGTAGAGAATACCACGAAAATTCTTTCAGTGTTTTTAGGTCTTGAACCAGAATTACATTTTAGTGAAATGGTTGTTTGCAAACCTGTGCCTTCTGCAAAGCTGTTGCTTGAGCATCAGAAGACATTGGCTTTCTCTGGATATGTTCTGTGAAAAACTTTCCATACACCAGTAGCATTTGTACCCCAGTGACTCCACTGTTTCTTCATTGTTTCTCTCTGGCATGCAGGATGTCATAGTGTGCTTTGGAGTCATTCAAAGCTGTGACAGGGAAACTACTGGACATTAGGAAGCATTTCTTCACCAAGAGGGGGGATAAACACTGGAACAAGGTTCCTAGAGATGTGCTCGATGCCCCAAGCATTTTAAGAGGCATTTGAACAATGATCTTAACGTGCTTTAATTTTTGGCTGGTCCTGATGTGGTCAGACAGTTGGACTACATGATCATTGTGGGTTCCTTCCAACTGAAAATTTCCTATTCTGTTCTGTTCTATTCTACCCTAGGTCAGGAGAAAGGGATACGTGCCTTTGATCTCTCTCATGACATGGGAAGGGAGCTTTTGGCTAAGGAGTATCAGCAAACCAAGTGGGATTGTTCCTGCAAAGGAAGGTAAGGTCCAAATCTAACCTGTGAAAATGTCCTCCTCTTCTAGTTACTCACAAACAACTCTCTCACCCCCTTCAAAATTTTAACCCAAGAAAATTCTGGTTTTGACCAAAAACCCTATAGACCAAGTATCTGAGTCAGTATTTCACCATGACAGATATGCTAAATTTTGCCATGTTCCTTTTTTAGGTTACATTTCTAAAAATGATTTCACATCCTGCAGTACCCTAGCTAGTCTGATGACACTAAGATGGGACACATCTTTAAGGTTCTCTTGGCTCTGAATTGTCTCTGGGTAAGTTTTAGGGCACTTAAGTGATTCTTGCTGGCTGGAGGCAACCTTAAAAGCAATCCCCCTTATACTAGATAGGTTCACCTCCAGAGTAAAAAGTGAGTCTGGTGTTTCACTTGCTCCTTCTTATCCTTTGACCCAATGGTTTATTTTCTGACACTCCAGCTGTATTGGGCCAAGAGATCTCTGCTCTCAGACCCCAGCTGCTCATCACTGCTGGATGTTGCCATCTTCTGAGTGCAAAGGCTTCTGCACTGTGTTCAATTGCTTCCTGTCCTTTCAACGCCCAGATGAGCCAGATACACAGAGGTCCCTCTGCATAAAACCATTTACACTGACTGTAAGAGATTTGGATCCTCTCACATGGTAAGTGCAGTCTGCAGATCACTGAGGACAGTAAACATATACTCTGGATCCTGAGAAGTGGCTGAAGGGTCTGTGGGTTGCAGCTTCTCTAGATGTAAAACTAGACCTGGAAGCAGGCATGCACCGTGATCCAAGAATCGCAGAATTTTTAGGGTTAGAAGATCATCCAGTCCAACCCCCCTGCCAAGGCAGGGTCACCTGGAGGAGGTGACACAGAAACACATTCTGTTGGGTTTTGAATGTCTCCAGACAGAGACTCCATCACCTCCCTAAGCAATCTGTTGTTCTGGCCACCCTCAGAGTAAAGAAATTCTTCTTCATGCTGAGGTGGAACTACTTGTGTTTCAGTTTATGGCCACTGCTCCTCATCCTGTCACTGGACTCCACTGAAAAGAGTCCGGCACCATCCTCTTTGCACCCAATTTTGAGATATTTGTATGGACTGATGATCTTTTCCGCATCCTCAGGCCAGGGTCAGCCTTTGGAAAGGGGTGATGTGACCACTCACATCATCACAAAACCCTTGTCCAAACCCTTGGCGACCTCAATCGTTCCATGTCTACATTTTTCCAGCAGATTTTTTTCTAGCTAGTGCAGCACTTAGGACCTTTTTCAGCACTAGTACACATCTAATGTGGAGGAAGGAAATTATTGTTCAGATTTGTTTACTCTTACACCCTTCTGGGTTTGACAGTCTGCCAGGAAGCAGGTGCATCATTTGACAAATGCCTCACTGTGGTGTCTGCCTCCCCTGTACATCCTCAGCTTGTAATTTTCAATGGATTGATGTATGGCATCTAAAATACAGGAAATGCAGCTTCTTGACAATTCGATTTTTCAGTTACTAGAAGAAAAAAAAAAAAAGTAGAAAAGGTACTGAACAACATTACTGGACCAGATGGGGAATTCACCAGATGCATCTGTAGCTCTGTAACTATGGAATGTTCCTGTGTAGTTACTTTACCCTTTACTAACTGCATCATCCATTAGCAAAATCTTTGAACACAGGACCTGTAGAGAAAGCATATTGCTGAAAAAGAGGTGTTGTACACTCTTCTACTCACGGAAAAGGAGAGGTCTGCACATCAATGACTTTTTCGATTTCCTGTCCAAAGGGAATGGAAGGGAAGATAATGTGACTGATGAATTTGGTGAGCAGGGTAGAGGGAAGAGAAAGCAAGCACAGTGCTATTTTGAAGCAAAATTAGGAAAATGGGTGATTGGGGATGGAAAGTCTGATTTATGTTCTCAGTCTCTCTTTTTTTTTCTAATCTTCCAAAATTTACTCACTTGTTTGGCCAAAATGTTTTGCTTTCCTTGGCTTTCATTACTCCATTGTCTTCATCTCAACCAATGGTTCGCTTTTGTGTATCACAGAACTCCTTTTATTCTCTTGTTTTGTTTCTACCTTATCTTCAGGAGATTAGGAGAACCACGTTTGCTCTTCCCACTCTGATGGAGATCACTGCTTCAGCTGCCTCTTGTTCCATCCATATCAAAATTGTTTTCCTTTGTGTAGTGGGCTCTTCACATGGTCAGATCTTTTTGATTTTTCTATGTAATACAACTACACTGGTTAGAAAATCAGACCAAGGTATTGGCTAGGGCCTTGTACCAGTGATTTTTCATGCTACATAACTGCTAACATATGCCTAGGACACTTTTATCCCATCTCAAGGTACCACTGACCAGACAAAAGGCAACCAAAGCCTAGGCAAGGTTGAGAGGAATTCATACATCAGGGAAAAAAACTTGCTGGTTCAAGATCAAACTGGTTTTGGGCCCTGCCTTTCTACACCATCTTCAAAGCTATCCCTGCATGCTTTGTCCCCTTGAATATCCCCCACATATCCTCAAGCTAAAGCCACAACTTGCAACAGCTATCCTGAGTTTCCTGCTACCAAAACAATAATGTCCTGGGACGCAACAGCCCTCACACATCTTGAGCTGGAAAATACACAGTAAATAATAAATGTATCTTCAGGCCATCTCAGGGAACACAGAGCTATGAAGTGTGCTTGTGGTTGAGGACAGCTGTTTTTGTCTCCTGGTTTATTTAGCAGCAGAACCATAGTCTGTGTGTGTAAGCCTTGTTCTGCTTGTGATGGGGACCATTGCTGGTTTTGCGATTGTAGTGACTCTACATTATCTCTCTTTCTTCTTCTTTGTTGTATTTTTTTTTTAAATTTCTTTTTTATTTCTTTTACTTGAATGTGTTAATTAGCCTGGTTTTGTGGTTCCTCAGAGAGCTGACATCAGGTGAACCCCACTGTCCCAATGCCTTAGAGCATCTGTGTCTGTGATTTCTGCTCTAAGCAGACTCAGGTGAAAGAAAAGGTTGTTCTACCAGTTACTTAAAATAACCAAACAATGATGTTTTCCTAGTTGAGGGTCTGATTAGGCAATAATTCTCATCTATAGCTGTTTTAATTAACAAAGAGCTATTTTTCAGCAAGGTTTAGGAAATTATGAGAGATGTAAGACACTGGGACTGCCCCTGGTGGTGCCAGACCCACAGCTGGTGTCCCTCAGAATCTCAGGCCCATGTTCTGGTATGGTCCTTGCTGAGTGGTGCAAATCAACATGAACAAGCCACGCTATTCCTTCCCTGGTGTGATGTGCCCTCTCTTATTTCACATCAGTGCCCTTCCCCTGAGGTTCTGCTTCAGCCCCACTCATAGTGTGGGTAGGAGAGGCTCTCTGATAGAGAGTAGAGGTTTGGAGACAGATCCTTTGCCCCTTATACCTACTTCTGTGCTGTTTCATCATCAAAAAAATAGAGTAAAGCGAGCTGAATCCTTGTTCCTGGGCACAAGAAGAGTAGCAGTTCCAGTTAGTGGTCCTGTGAGGAGACAGCTGACACCTGGTGTGATCCTTGTCCATGGTGGATGTGGAAAGATGAGGAGAAATCACACAGAGCTGCCTGACATGGAGGTGAAAAAAAAGAAAGCAATTATCCAAAAATAGAACAATATAATTCTGCTATTAATAAGTGAGGATCCACTCTCTGGCCTGAAGGCCAACTTGCACAGTCTGACAATAAACCTTGTAGCTCTCTGACATCAAGGAAAACAAATTTAATGTGGAGCTAAACTCATGCTTTTCCTTTGCTGATAATTCAGCTTGTTTCCTGCTATTCAGCTGGAACAAATGCTTCCATTCCCCCTGCCCAGACATCAAGCTCAGGAAATTGCTGAAAACCTGGAAGGGAAATTTTTTACTTGCAATATATGAAGAAATGTTGTGGGGCTTTTTTTTCGTAAGTTAACCTATGTTTTCTTTACTGGCAAATACCTTTCATCTGATGATTTCTCACATTCATATGAGTTTTATTTAAAATGCAGCTATATATGAGGAGCTGGGTTTACTGACATCAATAAGAAGCAATTATTTAACTTTTTATTTCAGCTATTCACACCTGGATTAATCAATTAATATTTACAATGGACAACTAACTCCCATGAGAGCTGGTTGTGCTAGACTTGCAGTTTGAAAACACAGCTGCAATAGTTTTATTTGTTTGCCTCCAGCAGCAAAGATATTTGTTTTCTTGTAGCAAAGAGGAAATAATGAAAAAAGGAGGCTAATGAGAAAACTAAATACTCTCATATCTATACACTGACATGAAAATATGAGGAATCATCTCCCTGTGGATTTGCCCTGCTCTTAAGCCATTAGAATTGTCTCAGATCTCTGCTTCTGGTCTCTGCACACACTGAAGAAAGGAAACTGAGCTAGAGGCTGGGTCTTCACTTCTGTGTTCTTCTCAGACCAAGGGTAAATGAGGCTTTTAAAACAGGAAGCAGTACCAATATCTTGGTCCCAAATCTTCTCACTCAATAGAAATCCTCATCAGACCATAAATTTTTATTAAGGGCAACCTGCTCTCCCTAAAATAAACAATGTCTTTTTACAAATGAGTGCAATGTTTTCCAGAACAAACACTTTGCATTTTAATCACTGAACACAATATTTTCAGGCTGCTGCTGCAGAGAAAACCTGGAAAATCCCAGTGGAGGAATTTTACAAAGAATAATTCTGGACTAAGCTGTCAAGTCCCCTTTGCTGAGGTCTAAGGGGAACTGAGAAACTAAGACCATGCTCCGTCTTGTGAATCACTGCAGCTTTTCAGCTAAATTAAATGAAATTTATAAAACAGATAAAAAAAATAATTTGTTATGTATGACGTCTATTTCTCTACTTGTTTCTGCCACTATGGATCAGGTGTGACTCTATCAGGTCATCAGAGTCATATAGCCCTAAGTCTGAGAAAAGATTTGGACTCTAGACTTTGTTTGCCACTGCCTCTGCAACAGTGCAGATACTCGTCTTGAGCGGCTGTGGTTGGACTTTGGTTGTGCTCCACTGCTCACTATCCTGCAGCAACCTGTCAAAGATGAGATGGAAATAGTGAGTTAGGACATCAATCCCACCCAAATAAAATTCACAGATGAGGAGAAGTCGCTTTCAGTAAGCCTAAGGATCGCATTTTTATAGTATTAGATGTTCTTCCAAGACATTGTGGCACAGTGTGATGATTATTAGCTCAATTCAGTGACACAATTACTACAGGCCATTTAGCACAAATGTTTCCCCTGTTGCTATCCATTATACCGGGAACTTTAATAATGTCAGTGGGTACAGCTGAAAGCAGTGCACGTCATGAAAGAAATATGATTGTGTGTTACCAGCGCAGCTCAGCCATACATTTATAATGCAGAAACTATGACAACACCTTTCTGCTTGAACATTTAGGAAAAGGCTACCTTGCATCCCAGCTGCAGGCTACTGAAATCAGATGTTGGGCCAAAATTCAGGTTTTTTCTGTTGTCATCAGCAATTGCTTTGTCCTCTTGGATCAGGTTCTTCTCACCTGTTTTCTTCATCTAAAATGTTATTGTCCAAATCTGGGCTAATCACTTTGGACTATCTGTAGAGTCAGTACAGAGAAATATGTATGAGAGGATGATTTTTCTGCTCCTTAAATAGATGTCTGGGATGGCACAAAGGACCATTTGCTCACAAGTAATGAGGTGAATCTGCTGATCTAACCATAAATAAATAAATAAATAAATAATTAATAATAATAGCAACAATAAATAGTAGTAGTAGTAGTAGTTTGTATTCTGGTCAAATAAGTTCACTCTTTTCTCTTAAAGCCTGCCTGACATCCAGAGTGACCTCAGGGTGTCTGGGAAGCCATGGAAATTCAATTCCCATAGGAAAGGAAGTCAGAAGTAGAGGCACTGCTCCATCCTGATATTGCACAGCATTCCTCACTCAGATCTCAGGGATCAACAAAAGTATGTGGGGTGTTACTCCGCTAAGATGTGGAGGGATTTGAGTACCTACTGCTAATTTAGGACAGATGTCTTTCAGTGTCAACAATCAGCTGGAGTACTTCTTCTCAGTAGACTAAGGAAAAACACACCCAAACTTCCAACCTCTCTTTGGGATTGTAACAACAGTGGCTCTATTTGCTTTACAGAAGTCATCTGAATGTTTAAATTGATTATATTAATTGAGACCTGGAAATAATCTTTACTGAGGATTTTAAATTGTCTACCTTGAAAAGGAGTACAAGCCAACTATGCAGAATGGTTTGCAGAGATGGGCACTGAATTTCTCCTCTAATAAAGGTCAGTAGGAATGATCATTCTCTCTTTATGCAAAAGGGAGGTAAGGTTATGAACCAACAAGATGCTTAAATCTCTCTAAAAAGGTTTTTAGAGATGTGATCCTGTGTGATGGTGAAGTAATGACACTCGATGCTGGAATCAAGGTCATTGAAGAACCCCCTCAACACCGCAGCCCTCACACTGTGACCCCCTCAGAGAGCACAGAGAACAGCACACAGGCTGATCCACAAATCTCCAATCTTGTGCTTGTTCAGGCTGTGGTGCCCAGAGATGCTCCCACCTCTCCTGTGCAATGCAGAAGGGAAGAAGGGAAGTAATACACTGATGCCCCTGCAATGCCAGCTTGCCCAGTGGCCAGTGGAGTGAAAAAGAGCATTTAAGTGAATGCACTTTAATGCATGAGAGAAAATGAAATGAGGGTTTGCTAGGTAGGTCAATGGTGATAGTCTTTGCAAGTCCTGGCTTTAAAGAAATGACTCAGGAACCCGCTCCTAAGAAAGCGCTGAGGAAGCTCTTGAAGAAATCCCATTTCAATTTGCTTATTTAAGTTAGTAGAAAAAAGACCTCCTTGTTATCTAATTTGTTGATGAGTTCAGACACTTTCTGGAATGATTTCTTGCATAATTCACCTTATTGATACATTATTTATAAGTCCTTTTCGGGCTCAGGGTTTCGATGTAAGTCTTACATAACAAGTAGCTGGTGTCACCTGGTGTCAGAAGAATCAAAAGTGGTTTTGACAACCCTGGGATCGTCACTAAAGCAGCAATTCAATCCGAGTTAATTTTTCACTGCCGAATCATTGCAAAACGCTCCCTTGCCATTACCTCACAGAATCTAATAAATGAAAATGTCCCATATTGGTTGAAGAAAACAATTTCCTGAGGAACATCAGTTCCCAGCTAAACTGCTCCCTAAACCGAAATCCAATATCTATGACTGGCAGATGTACTTTCATGACTTTCTAAGATGATACATGAAGGATCCTTTAAAGTTTCGTCTGGATACACAGATATGGGAAGACTTATAGTGGTGGCACCATGAGCTTCAAAAGATGGATATTCTTCAGACTTCTCGGTGATACACATAAAATTTAAAGAATTCAGTGGGGCTTTGGCTTCTACACTGCCCCTGTGAGCTCAGGATTTCCTTTCACTTCCTGGCAAAGTGGTTTAAAATATATATATATATATACACTGAGAAGAGTATATGTATATTGACAGAGTCTCCACTTGCTGTGGATGGTAGACACCCTTTAGTGACAGGCAGATAATACGTTTTGATAGAGAAAAGAGATAAATTGGTTACTCGAGATAATAAATCACTTCATTTTGTTTGTAAGTCTGGTGCTAAATAGCAAAAAACCTGCTTATCCTGTCCTGCTTTGACCTGAAATATTCTGTTTCTGCCTTGTTGTTTTGTTAAGTAGAGCAGGAAAAAAATTATTACTTGAGGTTTATTCCTTGTGAATTTGTTATTTAATATGTCAAACTTTGAATCAGGTTGGCCTTATTAATGTAAGAATCATTCACAGTGTTCCCTGTGAAGTGTGCTGGGTATTTTAGATGGCATCAAATCCCTGCCTGTCATAAGATCTGCTGTAGGAGCCTGTGCTGCTAACTTCAAGCAAAGTGAGTTTTGCTGCTAGCTGTATTTCAATGCCAGTTTAGAAATAAAGGTTTGAATATGGGTTTGAAATGGGTTTTCAGTTTCCCACCAAAAAGAAATCACTGCTTCTTATTTAAAAATTGCTAAATCTTTAACTGTAGTTGCCAGTACTTGTGGCGTGGTGCTCTTCATGGGCTGTATGTGAAGAATCACACCTTAAAGTTCCCATTGATGCCAAAGTACCAAGTACCTTGTGATTTACTGGTTTTGGAAATAAATGTTCAATTCTTTTTGCCTGATGACTTTCGAGGGACTAGTGGACACTGTGGTGACATTTTCAAAAGTCTCTGCACCCTTCAGCACCTGATACACTTTCTGAAGAAAAGGGACAGCGCAGATTCTTTCTAATTCTCAGGCTTGTGCTTTGAAAATAGTATCTTTTCTCAGTCCCCTCCCCTCGTTTTTTTTTTTTTTTGTTGTTGTTTGTTTGTTTGTTTTTTGTTTGTTTTTTTAATTATTTTTTTATTATTATTATTTTAAAAATTATTATATTTTTAGAACCTGGGATTGGATTGGATGAGCATTCACTCCGAAGATCAATAAAACCCCCCAAACTCCACATGAATGGACATCATTACCCACTTTCAAGCAAGCTGGCTACCAAACACTAATTGCTGTCCTTTTGTTGAATCCCCATTGGAGTCTGAGACACATCATCCCCCAGCCCTGTTTATAATCACCCTTCTATACCATGGCCTGGTGGGAATTCATTAAGTGGTGTATTTAGTTATGTAAATACAGTGGCTTCTGCCTGCCCTCCGTTTGCACTTGCAGGTTTGTTTATTCACTGGAGGCTGCTCCCAGCTCTCGGCTGTGCTCGGCAGGCCTGCAAGTGAGCAAACACTTGCTGTTCCAGATCAGCAGACAGCAATGCAAACAAATGTGTCCTCATCAGCAATGTTCCCTCGGGTGGAGACCATGAGGAGAAAAAAAAAAGTGAAAAGTGGTGGTGATTGGGACAGGTACATACTGTACTTAAGGAAGGGTGGATGAGCTACAACTCCGGCCACCAGCAGCTGCCCTGCTTCTTCTGGCTTTTCCCGGTCACCCCGTGAGCTCCATGCCCACCTACAACAGGCACAGAGCCAAGACGGTGAACAAAACATGTTCACAGGGCATGGATACGTGTTTCCCAGAGTTTCCCAGCCATTTTGTTGCAGAAATGTAAGCACAGAGGGCTCTGGAATGGTGTTTGCCTCTGTATTTTGAGGTTGAGATGAGCAGAAACTGCCTAAATGGGGGTGGCCACAAAAAAATTAGTGTGGGGTTTTTTTTCTTTTTTTTCTTTGTTTGTTTGTTTGGCTCATTTTTTGTTTTGTTTCGGGGGTTTTTTTGTTTGTTTGCTTTTTTTTTTACCCACTAACCTTCATTCTAGCACAACGTTTGCTGCAAGGGGTTTTGAAGAACACAATTTAAGGAAGTTTATTCATATTTATGGGAAAGTTTTCTGTGTTGACAACAGCAGATAAAAGTAGGGGTGAAGTTTATTGCGTGGGAGAAAACCAGCAGAGAATTCACAGATGCTGAAGGTGCCTGTGCCCACTGTAGTCTGGCAAGGGGAAGATGCAGCCTGAGAGTCAAGGCGCTGCAGATGAGTTACAAGATGATAATCCGGAGAGGGAAGCCCCCTTGTAAGAAGTCTTCAGCAGCTGGATGCAGGTCAGAAGCAGGTCTCCAGGATGCCAGCACAGGCTGCCTTGTCCCCACAGCTTGGGTTCCAGAGGCTGGTTCCTCTGGTCACACTCTGCAACCACCCCCCTTACAGTCTGCCATCCTGGGTGGTGCTATCCTTTCATTGGTTATGGCATCCCAAGCAAGACCATTCCCAAATCCTTTTTGTCCCTTTATAATGCCCACTGAACTCCTGTCCATCCATTCAGAGGGGCAACAGTTTTTCAGAGGGCCTTGACTATGGCCCAATATCCTGCAGAATTCAAAAGGATGGTGGTGCTAGACTCCATTTTGTTAGGGTTTATGAACACCTGAATGGCAGACAAAGGGTGAAAAGAAGGACTATGGAATTTGAATTTATGGACACACATTAGCTGAATCACTGTGTCTAATTCTGGTCTTTGGTCACCTTTATAAATTAAGGTTATGAAGATTTATGTGCACAGATTTTAAAGATTTATTCTTTTCTCATGTGTCTTTTATGCACAGGTTTATCTTCTACACTGGTGCTACAGAAGAAGACAACACAAAAAATAGTCCCATAGATTGGAGTGAAAACTTCATTTAGACTTGCTGGATGCAAGAGACTTTTCTTTGAATTCCTGAATTTTAGCAATAATTTAAATGCACCAGGTGTGTGAACAGCTTGCTTAATGACAATTAAAAAAAAAAAAAAGTCCCAAAACCAAAGAAGGTGCTGCTCTAGTTACTTGGATTGAATAGGAAAGGAAAATAATGCATAGATGCATGTCTGGGTGTTTTATTCCATGAAGCTGGTAGAATGCAGCCAATTTTGCTGTGTTACCTGACTGCAACTGTCAGTTAAAAAAAAGAATTTTGATTTGCACTGGAAGCTGAGAAAGAAGTTCTGGCCTCAGTTTTTGGAGCATGTGCATTCAAACCATGTGCCTTGGCTTTATCCATCAGATGAATAATCTCTGAGGTTTGGTAAATGTAATCAAAAAGGCACAGATATATCTTGCTGCACCAGTTTCTAACAGCACGAGCACCTGGATTTTGTGATGATTATGAAACAATTCTGTCACACTTGCAGACCTATTTGCATTGCATTTTCAATAAAAGTGAAGTAGAAAAAAAAAGAAAAAAAGAAAGGAGACACCTCAAAGGAAGAATAAAATCTAAAAATACACCCACTCTCTCTGTATTTTCAAACTAGAGCAGAGCACCAGAGATGAAAGGATCTGCTTTTCTTTTAATCTCACAGTGCAGCTGTCTCATCTGTTGCCTGCAATGTGTCCGTGTCACAGTAGCGAGTTTCACCTTTCCCCAAAAGCTACATCCTTCTGACAGCAGTGATGAACAGTAGGCAGACATCCAGGCTCACAGAATCTTTGGAAATACCAGCTCCCTGGTCCCAACACTCATTTCTCCAGGATAGCTGTAAATCAACTTTTCTGGCTCCCAGGGATCTCAGGGAAGCAGAGAATAGCAAAGCAACCTGCTCTCCCTGATCTTTCCAGCTTGTTGCTGTGTGAGCATCCCAGTCCCAAGCAGTAATAGTTTTGTTTTGGCCCTTTTCATGTAACAAATACATTCAGTTGAAAAGTTTCACAGGAGGGACAGGGTTGTTCCCTTTTTCCTTAGCCCTGCCAAGGGGAAGGCAAATCTCTCTGGGATCTGACTGAAAGCCATTCTTACCCTGTGCTGAGCCTTCACCACAGGATTACAGCAGGGAAAACTTACAATGGAGATTTTGAGAATATTTTCTGAATTCTTAGTACTTTAAGCTCAGGGACCTCCTGTGCCTTTTTTGAGGGAAGAACATCAGAAGATGGTGCTCCCTAATCGAGTGCCATCCCCAATGTGATCCAACACCTCAGTAGATTAGGCACGAAAGTGGAAATTTGGTGAAGAATCACATCCTTGTGATCTGTATGAGCTCCACCAAGACAATATTTAAAGATTATAACAAAATTGTCACGGTGTCAAAGGAAATAAAAAGAGATTATGATGCAAAAGTTTGATTTGTTGGAAGTTTTCTTCTCTTCAGAAGTAGAGCAAAATTAGTACCTGGGGGATAAGTAAATTTGGTCTGGCTCTGAGGGTGACATATTTGATAAAAAATAAATGAATACCACAAATCTTCAGCAGCAAACTAGTTAATAATATATCAATCCCTGAATTGAATGGTAAAAGTGCAATATATCTTTTTGGGAGGGCACACCACCATTTTCAGGCATTCTTATTTACCCTGGACACATATATCTGCATTACTGAGAAGAAAGTTTAGCACAATGTAGTAGTGGTTGCTGATCAAAAATTTATTAAAGAATGACTTAGTCACATAACTGGAACCAGCACAGGCAAGAAAAAAAAAAAAAAAGATGAGCTGGTGTTTTTAAAGTAAACATAGAAATGCAATATTTCTTCTGACTCGTATAAGGAATAGCAACAAGGTACCAATAAGGTGTAGGCCCATCTTAACTTTCTTTGTTTATGCAAATATTTGTTTCAATATACAAATATATGCATAGAGCTTAATTATAATCAGAAAACTTAATTATAATCAGAAAACTTAATTATCACGAGCAAGAATTAACGTTGTCTTTCCAAAGCACTGCCATAGTGAATTAACTGGGATGGAAACCTGTTACCACTGAAATAATGGATTAAAAAAAGTCATTTAGAGGCAAAAATCAGGCTCTTAACTCTCACCTGAGTAGCTTCATGGCTGCTGCAGTTGCTCCTAGTTCACCAGCCCTATGCTTTTCTTTCTAGATGATGCAAAATATCATCGTAACTCACTGCTCATCAAAACCGAGGTAGTTGTTTGGGCTGCCTTTTTTTCCCCTAGTTAAGTGTGATGTTACAGCACAACAAACTGCAGTGGACACCTGCTAAGCTAATGCCAGCTGAATTCCCAGAAAGTATCCCTGCAGAGGATTGCACAACATCGGTGGTAGATGCACATGAAGGTTTGTGTTAGGTCTGTTGAACCAGAGCTAAACGTTACATTCAGGACTGGCCATAGAAGAGGAAAATATGTAGAGGACTGGCAGAGAACTAATTGATACCAGAGGAGAGGTCTTCTTCCTTACCTCCACTTCACTGGAATATTTTACTGACTCAGACTTTCAGTTTGCTACAAAGCTCTGTGAAACTTGAAGAGAGGAGAGTGGGCTGCAGAAGGAAAAGTTTGGAGATAGGAAGAAGATAGTTCTTGTTGCACTTATAGAATCAATCACAGAATGGTTTGAGTTGGAAGGGACCTTAAAGATCATCTACTTCCAACCCCCTGCCACAGGCAGAGGCATCTTCCACTAGACCAGGTTGCTCAAAGCCCTGTCTGATCTGGCCCTGTCCAACCTGGCCACTGCCAGGGATGGGGCATCTACAACTTCTCTGGGCAACCTGTTCCAGTGTCTCATTGCCCTCAGAGTAAAAAATTGCTTCCCAATACCTAATCTAAACCCACTCTCATTCAGTGTAAAGCCATCACCCCTTGTCAAAAGTCCCTTTCCACCTTTCTTGTAGGTCCCCTTTAGGTAGGCCTAATACTTCCCTAAATAAAGTGTCATTTACCTTACAGTTGTAAAATTCTCTTATGTCAACCCTTAGCACATGGAGAGGAGACAGAAGAAAACAAACTGTGTGTTTTTCTGCTCAGAATTTGCTGAATAAATGTGTTTTTGTGGTTAGCAACATATTACTTACAAAAAACCCACACAAACCCCAAGACTGACTTCAAGAGCTGCTGCTAAAAAATGGAAACAATTATTCTCTCTATGTTTGCAAAGTAGTTTTCGTAAAAGTGAACATTTATATTACCAGAAGTGTTCTTTGGCTCTCCTCTTCTATGTTTCTTGTTATTACTGCAGGGATTTTTGTATTACAGAGGAATTTTTTTTATACCCCTTACTGTTTGCTTGATCACAAAATGAAATCGTAATCCTGATTTGGATATCACTGCTTATTGCCATAGATGTGATAGGGATGCTACAAACAATATTATCACCTGCATAATCTGATGTGTCCCTTAGTGATGGGCGTACATTCCTTTTCCCTACATCATTCTATGATGTCAAGTTAATTATAAGCTTTTTACAGCAAAGGCTTTACCCTCACCTGTGTTGTTGTGTTACCTTGTAAAACTTGCTGTCATTTTTGCTTCCTGGACAAATAAAACCAAGGAAAAATGAATCAAATCTGTGGGAGAGGATGTTGTCCTGATCAGGAAGTCCTGGATCAAAAGGACAATTTTGAAGTAGCCTGGTGGAACTGGCCCTTGAAAGGCCCTTGTGGTGGAAGATAACAGAGCATCCCATGGTCATCTTTGGCCACCAGCAGTGTCTCAAAAATGGTTACAGAAAGACTTGTTCTGCTCTTGTGCCATGGATATGTTAAACAGCATAAAAGGGTTTAGTCAGGCCTAGGATCTGATTCGACAAATCTGCTGTGAAAGGACACCTTGCACTGTGACCAATCAATTGGTCTGGATATGTTGGTTTAGATACAGAGACCTCTTCTGTGTTAAAAAGAGAAAAAAAAGAAAAGATCATTTTTACTATCACTGGGGAGCACACCGAGCCTTTGCTGTTACATTTGACAAAGAGTCATTGCAGGAGTGTTTTTGTGCAAAGCCTCTCTGCATTCTGCCTTCTAGTGCACAAATTATGTTAGACATTTCATGTCTTTCTGATATTTTTCCTTCCTCCTTTCCGGAAAGAATAATTTCCTCAAATGAGGAAATCCAAATTGTTCCCACCCTTGTCTAGCTCAGCACCAAAACTGCTGTTTACACTCAAAACTCCCAGTAGCTTTGTCCTGACTTGTGTTCATAGCTTGAAACATGTCTCCATTTCTCCGTATTTGGTTTGTGGACAGCCCATTTTTCTAACGCTTTAAAAAAATCTACAAAGGTGACACTCGCCCAGAAACGCCATCAGTCTTCAGTAGGATGTTCTATTGATTTCAGATTAGCAAACACCATCTTAGAAAGGCTAAAGTTAGCCTGGTCTAAAGAAAGCCAAACTGGGGAAAAGGCTGGCAAGGATCTTGCAAAACACAGTTTTTCTCAGGCTGGGGACACCGGTTGGCTAATTGAACACTGAGGGTCTCTCTCATTGCTGAGCATGGCAGTGGGGTTCATCTGCTTATATCTTTATCATTAGTCTGCTGGATGGAAGTGCCACATGTGTGGAAGGCATGATTTTAGGTTTAGAAATTCACTGTGATGGGAAGAAAACAGAGATTTCTGTCTCAGAGCAGGGATGTACTGTGGAATTCTGGTTGCCCTCCAGAAAGATCAGCCTTCCCTGGTGTGCCATCTGACAAAATATTTAGGTAAGAGCTATTCAGAAGGTCTTAAGCATGTGGGTTAAATTAAGCATCAAGCCAATTTTCTGAAAAGATGCAGGCTCTTAACTGTGAGAAATAACATTATACTCTAAAGACAGATTTTTTTATATTTATATTCTGGGGACATTTGGAATTTTTCATTCATCATCCTTATGATGTTGGAAATAGCACAGCGTGAGGCTACACTGAAGGACAGATTTGAACCTGAGTGCTCTGATGCCTTTATCTGTAGATTTACATGATCTTGGGTGCGTACTCCTGCAGTTAATTACATGTATTCATCATCTTCCGATGACATATTTCCATTACATGACATCTTTTCAGTGTCACTGTGTGCCTCTTGGAATAGATTGGTTTGTTCTGAAGAATAAAAAAGAATTAATAAGTCTTCTCACCATTACCCTGCATGATCTGAACTTACAGTGTCAATAAATAAAAGTGGCAAGGACTGTTGTGCACTCCCAAAGCCTTGCGGGTTTCTCAGATCATTCTAAAGAAAGGGTTTAAAGCATTCAAGGGTAGACTACTATTTTCTAATGACCTGTAGATTTTCTTATGGGAAAAGTTAGATTTCCTGCTAGTAGACAAATTTCTTTGGAGATCTAAGACCTTCTCTCTTGTAATATGAGAAATCTTGGTGTGTTGTGTGATGAGGGAAGAAGAGACTGAACTTCAAAAGTAGTTTAAAAAGTGCAATACACAGGTCAGCCTTGAGTCATCCCCTTCAGTAACAGAGAAAACTGAGGTGCAGAGCAATGAGGTGACTTCACCGAAGTCACCCAAGGGCAGATCAAGGTCCTTTCCAATGCAACGACTCAACTGTCTCCTCTTAGCAATGCCATGTGAATTTTGAATATTGCCAGTCACTCCTTCAAACACAATAATTTTTGGACAAAGCCAAATAAAAAAATGTGTCTAGGGGCTTTCTTTTTCTTTTTTTTTTTTTCCTTAATAATTTCTGAGAAGAAAAAAGATAATTAATTGAGCAACTCTGCCATTTGTCATGAAGTGTGTGCTCAGTCCAGGCTACAGGTGTTGTCCCTTTTCCCAGTAGACAAGTACATATTGACAAGTCTGCAACACATCTCACATTGCCTACATGCATTTTTTGTTCTTTTAATTACCAGAAAATGTTCTTTTAATTTTCAAAAAAAAAATCTTTAATTCTCAACTGAGCCTGAAGACTGAACTTCCTTTTCTTGCACTTGATGGCAAGGAACCAGATTTATACAAAATAGAGTTTTTCTGCTCAGGCATCCTCAAAGCCAGAATAGGTGACTTCTGTTATTCCTGAGATAAGTTGCAGGGAAAGAAAAGAATATACAAGTAAACAGGGAAAATCTATAAAATGGGAAAACAAACTTGAGCTAAGCCATCCCAGCTATCACACTGAGTTCTGATGAATAAAGCCTCTCGTTGGTTCTAATGGATAAGGGATGATGCCACCCTATTTGGTACAGCATGTAATTAATGGAGCATCTGGAAAATGAAAACAACTGACATTCACTACTCTTTTGTCATGGAGAAAATCAGCTAATGACAATAAAAATCTGGTTTCCAGACATTGTACATCACACTGCGATCTCAGACACTGAGGCCTGCAAATAAAATGTGAGCAAATTCATGCACATGCAACTGTGATCAAGGAACAATGGTAAGAAACCAAGGCTTTAAAAAAGTCATAGTTAAGACTTCTAATGAAATTTTAACTTGCCTCTTTTGTGTGGCCATATGTGGAAACTGTCTGTAATTCCATGGGCACATTTTGTTTTGTTACATGGGAGTTTGATTTGTTTGGTTTACAGCCCAAGCATTGTTTTCAAGGATTTGGACTGTGAGGGCAGGTTTATATGATTATTTCCTTATTTATTGCAGAAGTTGAAAAACAAGTGGGGATGAAGAAGATCAATATCCTGCTTCATTATTTATTTAAATGCAACTCAGCATAATTCCTTTGAGTAGCTGAATGTGTTTTTAACTTATCCTCCCAGGATATGGCCCACAGGTAATACACACTTTCTAAATAATCTTAAAAGGACTTCTCAAAGATCACTTTTTTCTTCACCTCAAAAACTACTTGTAGATCCATCCCCTTCTCTCCCTTCCAAAATTATTTCCCTCAGCACAGTCACAAGTTTCATCCTGGTCCCCCATAAGAAGTTAATGGCTGGAAGGGGTGAAGAGCTCAAAGCAAGTTCAAAGATGCTCGGGCTGGCCATGCTCTGTGCAGGTGAAGTAGCCACATAATTTATGGGTTGGGCTCTTATGAATCTTTGTAAAGTACACACAATGAAAAGATTTTGCAGTTTTAAATCTTTAGTAATAAAAGGGGGTGCTTTTTAAAGAAATGGTAAAATTTGCATACTTGTTACTAAATTGATTTTCCTGTCAAAGCTGAGCAATTAATGAATTTTCTCAATAAAAAGTTGTAAGACATAGAATGTATATACACACATATATTTATATCTTTTCATGCATAAATAGAACAGCCAACTGATATCCCCCATCCCTCTGCCCTCACTTTTTCAGTCTGGGGGAAAAAAACCCACAACTTCCCCCCCTCCCCCGTGAAACTTTCCATTAAAAATCTTCTTCAAATTATAAAAAATATTCTTCCTTTCTGGACATTGATTCTATCCCCTACTCCACGGAGATTGAAAGAGGTGCTGAAAATTGTTAAGTTTTCAGCACAGGTTTCCTCAGAAGCATGATTTTCTTTAAGAGCAGGAATGTGTGAGGGCTGAATGATCAGGGATCAATGTTTAATTTTACACTCTGGTTTGGTATTACTGTAGACCATATCAAATACAGATGGTATTGAATTAAGTTTCTGTTCTCTCTCAAAACCCACATGAGCCTCAAGGAAGGGTTTGTTGGGTTTTTTTGTAAGTTGTGAACCCAATTAGAAATAGAAACTGTGAATGTGTACATGCAATAACCTTCCACTGGATTCCATTCAAAATTTTATCTGAGCCTGGGGAATTAAATTATGAATGGTTCTGATGTTCACAGTATTATTTTCTTTATGAAAGAGCAAAACATGAGTCAGAAGAAATGTCAGAGCATTAAAAACATCTCAGAAACTTTCCTTATGAAAAAATGAATTATTCAGGAGTAATTTTCTTGGATTCTTCGGGCTGTATTGGGCTGTAGTCTCTCAACTCGGATTAGAAACCTCTGAGTTGTGATGCAGTGATGTGAGTCAGGACCTCATTCCCTGTACATAACCTGCATTCCCTCTGATGATACAACTGTCAGTGAGCTGTTACTGACATTTCAGAGAGGAGCATGGCAGTAAGGAACAGAAGAGAGAAAGGAACAGATTTCTCCTAAGTACTAAAAAAGATATGCCTAAGTTAAGGGCATTTCAGGGGGACATGATGATACTACAGCCATCAAAGACACTCTGTATCAGAAGACTTTCTCTGTGTCACAGACCTCCTAAGTGGGAATCACTGTGTCTCTCTCCCCTGCTGACGGAGGAATTCCAAAGAGGGATTTTCCCAGCTGGATGGAGTAGCACTGGGACAGCTCAGTCAGACAGGTGTTGGTTGACATCCCTGTCCTTGGAGATTTATAAGAACTGTCCAGATAAAGCCACAGCTGACCTGCCCTAGAGCTGGTGAGTAGAAGCCTCAGTGGCAGAGAGAGACCTATGCTGATGGGAAAGAGCATATAGGTCACTGTCAGTACCACAGACATCACATCTATTTGAAATGATTTGAGAACAAAAGCAGGCATGGAGATGAGGTTTACCCACACACATGACAGCCTTGCAAGGGTGGATCAATGCCTGTGGCTTTCTGGGCACCATTTATCCTAAGGGACAGTTGTGTCTGTCCTTCACAGATGCCCAAGGTCAACTGAGACACCCACCACCAACTGAGAGCGAGACCACTATGGCATATTTGCCTCCTGCTTGAACTGCTCCTAGACCACTCTATTTTTTTCCAGAAGCCTAACCAAGTGTACAAATTTCTGTCTTTCAAAACCCTGCATTGCATTTCAGCCTCCAGGCAAACACAGAGGGTGTGATCCTGCAAGGTACTGGAAGTTGGAGCTTTATGGCTGAAGTGTTCTATGCCTCCTGCTGCAGTTCTTTCATGATGTTTTTGCCTTCGTTGATTCCTGCTTCCAGGAGGAAATCCTCCATTTAATACAGAGGGATGCCTGTGGCTCTGCCCTGCTGCTAGCATCTTCAAAAGCATCAGCATTTTTTCATTCTAATTAAAAATGAAAATTCATCAATTATCAGCCATTCTTGTCCACAGATCTGAGCTGTGCTTGAAATACCCCTTTTTCTGTGTGCATGTTTGCTCAACATAGTCATGTTCACTCACGGTTAAAAAAGAGGGTGATTCTAGTAAAAAAACATTCATACATATTCAATCCATGCTCATTCATGCTTTGTAACTTCCAATTGCAGGAGATAATTCCTCTTCGTTATTACTTTACTCACTTCTCCTGCAACCCGCATTCAGGTTCCCTGAAGGATCCTGTTTGGACACTTCACTGTGTACTGACCATACTATGTCCAGCCTCACTGATTTCCACATGTAACGGGATATATTCAGAGCATAAATCCTCTGTTGATGTCTCACTAATACAATATCTATGCCATGACAGATCTGATTTTCTGAAGGCCATGAAGATGTTAATTAATGGACAAAATATATAACTTTAAGGTGCATTTTACTTACACTGAAAAAGCCTGAGCTCTGGCAGTTTATCATTTGCATCTTCTAATAGTGCAAATAGGGGAAAACACGGATACCACAGAGTTGGGCCACCTGAAACAAATTAGACTATTCCCATGTGCTCAGCTCTTAGAACCATAGAAAGGTTTGGGTTGGAAGGGACCTTAAAGATCATCCAGTTCCAACATCCTTACCATGAGCAGGGACACTGTCGCACTCTGTTGATGCAGGAAAAAAGGAGTGGACTCGTGAGTTCTTGCGACAGACTTGAGGTCAAGGAGACAAATCCATTTATTGAAGGGGAGCTCTCTCCTTATATAGGGGGAGCTGGGAAGGTTCTGGAACAGGAGGTTGGAACTTGACAGAAAAGGGAAGTGTAGGCAGGGACTTTACAAACTTGGAAGTGGGGAATGTGTGAACAATACCTTATAGGGAAAACATGGGAGGAGAAGCTACCAAATATAGAAAGTGCTGCATTGCACCAAACATTAACCAATCAGAAATTACAAATAAACTTGGGGTAAAACTGAGGGAAAAATTTTTATAAACTGGGGTACAAAATACATGAAATGCATGCATTAACAATCTGCTAACAAAGGGTATAACTGGTGAGTCCATATAAAGTGTCTTTTCTGTAGTTCTTAATTAAATGTCAGTCCATGGGCCTTTGCAAGAAGAAAATCCTTTTTCCACTTGTCAAATGACTCTTCAGAGCTTTGACGACTTCCCACAGGACACCTTCCACTAGACCAGGTTGCTCTAAGCCCCGTCCAATCTGACTTTAAACACTTCCAGGGATGGGGCATCCACAGCTTCTCTGGGCAACCTGTGCCAGTGACTGATGGATGCAATATATTTTCATAAACCTTTTGGCTGACTCAGGTGTCAGACTTTGGTGACTACTATGCCTGTGAAGTTATGATAGTCTTGGTATGTTAGTGAAAGCTGAGATTTTTTACTAATCCTCCAATAACAGTGTAGGGATGGTCCAAATGACTCATATGCTTGGGAAAATGGAACCCTGTGCTCAACTCCAGAGTGCCAGTTTTCATATGTCTGTTTTGTTTTTTAAAAATACCCACTAAACTGAAATAGTAATTTCCTCTTGCTGCAGGGCTTTGTTATTTCACAATCTTTGCTTTATTTGCAGAAAAATATGTTGTTCAGTTGACTTTAGCAGGATTAATTATATGCTAATGATTTTCAAAAATCTCTGTTTAGCCAAAAATCCATTGAAAATCGTAGGTGATGTAAATAAATGTAGAATATTGCCCATTATGCCTCACTGCTCCTACTGCTTCAGCAGCTCACTGCTGCAATAGCAGATTTATCAAATTGCACTTGAGCAATGTATGAAATCCATTTCTGACTAGCAGAACTGTGAAGGAAAAAAGTGCTTTTTTTCTTTTTTTTTTTTTTTTTTAGGAAACACCACTGTGCTGCTTCACATTGTGAAAATGACTGGCAGCTTCCAAAGAGAAGCTGCAGCTTTATAATTAATTTCAATTTGGTAGAAACATATTTTTACTTGACAGTTTTGTTGCACTCAATTTTTTAACAGTCCAGCCTTTTCTGCCTCTGAATATTTCTGATCAATATGATCTCATTATTTTATTTTAAAGAGTCCAGTTTTTATGGTTTTCAATGTCTGACTTGGCAAATCAATCAGAACTACACACTGACAAGACAGAAAATCCATCGGAAATGAGATCAAATCCTCAAAAAATAGCAATAGAAAATACAGAACTTGGAAAGAATATTTCAAAAGATACTATTAACAGCATTTGAGTTCTAATAAGAAGCAGGTCTCACAAATATTTCAAAATATTCAGTGTTAAATCTGAGAAAAAATAAGTAATGACTATTTCTGAAGTGGGAGAAAAGATGTGCTTGACCAACAGCAATGACTGACTCATGAATTTTTATGTCTTGTTTAACCCATGGAAGCTTCTGGCCAGTGTGTTACCCAACTTTACTTCCCTGTAATAGCAGTAATATGTGTATTGAGGTGGTGGGGGCTTTGGCAATCGTCAAAGTGTACTTGACAGCCATGTCTGCAAACCAGCAAAGCTGGTCAGACCACAGAGCCTGTGCCAGGTGATGATCCTGAGCTGGAAATGCCATCCACAGTATGGACTCAGACAAATCTGTTAGCAAAGCAGAGTGAAGCAGAGATCACAGAATCACAGAATTGTTCAGGTTGGAAAAGACCTCTAAGATCATCAAGCCAAACTGTTGACTCCGCACCACCGTGTTCACACTAAACCATATTCCCAGGTGCCACAGTCAGCTTTTTTTTTCCAACACTTCCAGGAATGGTGATTCCACCACTTCCCTGGGCAGTTTGTTCCAATGCTTGACAACCCTCTCAGGTAAGACATTTTTCCCTGTTATCCAATCTAAACCTCCTCTAGCACAACTTGAGTCTGTTTCCTTTTGTCCTGTCACTTGTTATCTGGGAGAAGAGTCCAACCCCTCCCTGACTACAACCTCCTTTCAGGGAGTTGTAGAGAGCAATAATTGTCCCCCCAATCCTCCTTTTCTCCAGGCTGAGCCCCCCACCCCAGCTCCCTCAGCTGTTCCTCATCAGAATTCTTCTCCAGACCCTTCCCCAGCTCCATTGCCCTTCTTTGGACATGCTCCAGCACCTCAGTGTCTTTCTTGTCATGAGGGGTCCAGAACTAAACACAGAATTTGAGATGTAGCAGATGCTTGGAGCAGTTGCATAAACTCATGGAGGAGGAGATAGTGGAAGTGAGGCATTGGAGGAGTGAGATGGTGCAAAGGGCATTTTAGGACAATCATTGCTTCCTGTTTTAAGTAAGGGCCCATATGTGCACCTCCAGGGAAAAGCTCCTGTCTGGTACCCTGAGAGGAGCAAGAGGCTGCCTTGCATTAGCCAATACGGGGTTGATAGAAAGACTGGGTTAAACCCCTTTTTGTGGTCAGCAGCTTCCCACTTACTGCCTGGATGCCTCCCAGAGCTGGATTTGCTGAGGCACTCACACATTAATGACAAAATAATGTCAACCATCATGTTCCTGCTTGGATTTTCATCCTTAACCCTTACTGTCCCTCCAGCATCCTGCAGAAGTGGTGTATGTGCACAACTCAGGGCCTTAGGAGGGCTATGTGCTATCAATTTCCCTTCAAACTGATCTGAAAATCTGAGCTGTGAATAAAGAAAAGGAGTTACTAAAAGAAAGAATAGAAAAATTAGCAGAAAGTAGCAGAAAATGTGGGTTGGCATTAAAAAATGGTTAATATTATTTGTTCTGGGGCTTCCAGGTCTATTTTTCTTTCTGGGTTGTGTTCAAGATTTTCAGACTGCATTATGAAACCTACTGTGCAGTCATGTGGATCAAGACAAGCTGAGCACTCCTCCTGCCTGGGGTTTTTGGACCAATCTGACATTTTCCAGACAGACACAGCTGTGCCATAGTGGTTAGAAAACTGGAGCAGTTATATTACAGTGTTAATTTCTGTGGGTTATATTTTACCTTCTTCTCGATGAAATGAAATTAATTGAATTTTTTTTTTAAACTGAACTTTAAAAAATTGTGTAAGTTGATCAAAAGTCTAAATGCTTTTAAGTATTGGTGGAGCTGTTGTGCTTGCTATGGATGGGAATTCTTTCCTCACAGTGCTCAAGAAAACTAAGACCTATTACTGTGATGTGGTGTGTTATTCTATGTTTTATTTATTCACCACCTCTCACTGGATGATTTAACACAAGATGCTATAGATAGTAAAATGCCCATTAGTGAAAAAAATGTTCAGACAAGCAATTGAAAATTATTCTGTTGAAAGAATGAAATAAAAATAACTTGTCTTTGGCTTAAGAATGAGCCTGAGTAGGAAATGGTCAGATTCTGAGAGGAAATATTAAATATTAATATATTAAAATATATTAAATATGCTACACTTTCCTTGGATGCACTCATCTGGATTACCACATTGGTGTAAGTTAAGAGTAATATGCTCATATTTCATCTCCTTAAAAAAATGCCACAAGGGGGTTGAAATTGTTTCTGGACCTTGCCTGTACTGTCCTTCATGGCACAGGACTGATAGGACTCAGATTGAGTGAGCACAAAAATCTTCTCTGGTTGAAGCTGCAGGATACAAGCAGCATCCTATGTGTTTGTTTCTTTATGACCTTGGCTGAAAGCTAAATGCTCTTCTCTCTGATCAGGGACACTATTCAAGGGTTGTCATTAAATTCTGGGGTACAGAAGAGAATAATGAATAGATTCATGGAAAAACTCAATCTGGAAGGGATCTCTGCAGGTCTCCAGTTCAACCTTCTGCTCAGAGCAGGTCTAACTTTGAAGTTAGCTTGTTCAAGGGTTTGCTTGCTTTCCAATTTTGAATATCTCCAAGGACCAAGATTTGATGATCTCTCTGGGCACTTGTCCTAGTGCTTCATCACTTAGAATTTATTTTCCTTTTAAACCAGAAATTCTCCTACTGCAGCTCGTGTCTGTCACATTTTTTCTTTATACCATCTGCTTACAAGAAGAGATGGGCACCCTTTCTGTGGTGGAAGAAAGCACCGAGAGCCCTTTTTCATAGAATTATAGAATCATAGGATTGTTTGGGTTGGAAGGGGTCACCTAGTTCCAATGCCACCCATTAGATCAGGTTGGTCTTTAGGATAAAACTCCAGCTAGTTCACTCCAGCCTCTTCCAGCAGTGGTCTTGGTAGGAATCTCATTCAGAGACAAACTATCCCTGCATGGGGTACACCAGCCCAATCCTGCTCACAGGCAACTTTGAACATGATCACTGTGCCTGAAGGAATAAGGAACAGCACTGGACAAACATGCTGAGCTGTCAACTGCAGAGGCAGATGGGGATGCCATGATTAAGGTGCTTGTGCCTGGATCTGGTGAAACAATTCAGCTGTGAAAGCTGGAAGGGATGAAGGTGGATGGGCAGTGGAGGCTGCTCCAGATGGTTTTTGCAGATTGGGTGAGTGAGACAGCACGGTCTCAGGGCTGAGATGAATTTTGAGTCTGTCTTGGTACTGCTAAACACTTTCGAGATGGGAATACTCCTGCATAGCAATCCTCTGGGAAATTCCATCATCATCATGGCTAGGCTTCGTGAACGAAGATTAGAGAAGGACTCTACCCACGCTTGCTACAAGCACGTTGATGGCTAAGAAGGCCAATGCGAGATAGACAAGTCCGATTGCAAAAGGCACAGCGGAAAGTCTCCTTGGGTGGCACTGGCAAAACTCTGTTCTTTCTGCGTTGTCTTTTCTCCTCAGAAATGATTCTGTGTGTGTTCTCAAAAGAGGCAGCAGCATTATAGATGGTGTGTCTCCATACCTCCCAATTGGAGGCCAGAGTAGACCAATGATGATGATCAATATGGCCAAGGCTGAGATATTGTTTCAGGGAGTCCTTGTATCTCTTCTTTGGGGCTCCTCTCTTGAGGCAGCCAGAGGCGAGTTCGCCATAGAGCACAATCTTGGGGAGGCGGTCGTCCTCCATCCTGGAGACGTGCCCTGCCCAACGCAGCTGTGTTCTCAGCAGCATGGCCTCAATACTCGTGTTCCAGAACAGACACATTGGTCACTTTGTCAGTCCAGTGGATGTTTAGGTTTGTGTGGAGGCAACACTGATGGAAGCATTCTAAGAGTCACAAGTGGTGGCGGTAGATGACCCATGATTCAGACCCACATAAAAGAGTAGACAAAACAACGGCTCTGTAAACACTAATCTTTGTGCTTTTCTTCAGGTGTTTATTATGCCAAACTCTTTTACCGAGTTTTCCGAAAGCTCTGTATGCCTTTGCTAACCTGTTGTCTGTCTCTTCGTCAATTTTACCATCCGAGAAGATGATGCTTCCCAAATAAGTAAACTGCTGCACTGACTTGAGCTCTGATTCACCACTGATGATATCGGGATGATGAAAGAAATTAGGCTGTTGATTGTAGAATACAGAAATAGAATTTATTTATTTTTTAACAAGTGCTTTGTTATTGAAAAGTGTCAACAAATTGACAACAATATTAAAGTTTAGTAAATATGTGTAACAATGTACTCAGCTTGGCAAAACGTTCACCTGGAAGGGGTTCTCTTAAGTGAGATGTAACTTTAGCTCAGAATAAAGAAAACAAAGCTTTCAATGTTGAAGGAAAACTCACCAGAAGTACCAACTTTTGGCCAGCTAGTGTTGCAAGGCCTGAGGTCTGTGAATGTTTTGTGCCAGGATCACTGATCTGGTATATCTGCAAGTGCAAACCTCTCTGTTTCTCCATGAAACAATGCAAAAAGCCTCTCTTTTGTCTGCCAAAAATTAATCCAAATAGTGAAGGATCAATAGTTTATGCAAAACAGAATTATTCTTCCCTTGTTGGTTCTGATATTATGCAGCCTAGTATACAAGTAAATAATTTCCAGCAACAAATCAACAACATCTTCTTGTTATTTGCCATTTGATTTCAGTTGTTTTATACCTTTATTTTAGAAAGCATTTTTTATAAGAGTTTTGTTACCTCAAAATTGGAACCAGCTGCTCAAATAAGAATCATAGAACTGTAATAGGTCTGTTAGCAAATAAATAAGAGCTTAGAAAATTATTTGTCTGTTATAGAAACTGGAGCAAATAAAGGCTTTATCAGCAATGAATGAAAGTTTCACAATCATATTTATTTTCACAGGTTTACTTAACCTATAGATCTGTACTATATTTCAGTTTCCAGTGCTAAAGATCTTGAATCTTCCCTTAACACTAAAATTCAATTTTTGTGCAAAGGAATAGCAAACAGTCAAGACGTGCTGTTATAGTTTAGGTCTAGTTGCAGCATTCAACAAAATTCCAGTTCCAAGAATGACATGAAGCACTGAATGACATGGAACTCATGTTTCTTGATTATGCCTGTTGCTCTTTGGGTTTTCTGATTTCTCTTACTTTGGCAAAAAAAAAAAAAGTAAGATTTGATCTTTGAACATAATTAAATGTGAACTGTGCAAAGAACTGGGTTTAGTTCATAGGTCTTGCACTTCTGAAATCTCTTTTCTTTTTTAGTGTGAAAAAAATTAATGAGTTTTAAAAATTCTTAGGTAAACCATGTCTGATATTTACTTGTCTTGATTTGGTGATCTGGAGGTGCACTTTGATGGGCTGGGCTGCACAGTGAAGCAGGAGACCCCAATTAAATTAAGCTTTGCACTGTTAAAGCCCTCTGTGGTTAATTTTCCAGCATAACTCCTGTTCATATTTATCACAGTGCTATTAAAAATGACCTTTCCACCAGCAAATGCGTATTTTCTATTGCTTATAAAATATGGGGCTTTGGGTTGTATCCTGCAGTGGTTTGAATCAAAATTGACAGAGAATGGGAGGCACGTTACCAGCCCCTGCATCTGGTGTCTAATTTTTCTCAAAAGATCCAAAAGCTTCAAGGAAGCTGATGATCTTGAAAGCTGCTTAAAGAAAACACTTTCACTCTTTTCCCTTAAACTGGGTCACATATGAGGATTCAGCTGCTGCTAATTAATTTTTCTCTTAGTCTGCTGTCACATCTGGCTTATCACGCGATGGACCTTCACTGTCAGCGTCACTTTGCCCTCCGTTGTGGCTCTCAGCCACTTTGTCCTCGAGGTCAGACATCTTTAACAGCAGCTTTACTGTACGTACAGTAAGCTGGCTCATCTGCTCTGATGGTACCAGATAAAATCTGATTGCAATGTCTCCCTCAGACGTGACCTGGTGAAAGGTGGAAGACATCGTTGAGTAATAAAAGTTATGATTTGACTTAAGTTGTTAAGAAAAACCAAACCCCCAAACTCTCCCCCCCCAATCTAAAAAAAACCATCCTGAACCAGTGGGCTTTTCTGGAGTTTGTATGTTGCCCTGGGGTACTTGCTGTTGAAATTGTTTTCTCTTCACTGTCTCTCTAGCGGTAGAGGGGAACATAGATATGTGTCTTCACTGATAACATCCTAAATTCCCTTTTGATTATAGCTCCTATCTGCCTCACTACAGGTCAGCTCTGGGAGCATGATGAGGGACACAGAATGAAGAAGACTATTTTTGACCATTTTTAGCTTTCACGTGAGAACTAATGTGATCATATATCCACGCCTTGGTTGCTTTTAGAGAAGTGCTTCACCATCTCCTGCCCAGACTGAAGTCTAGGTTTATGATGGTTATGGCCTCAAGTTGTGCCAGGGAAGGTTCAGGTTGGATATTACGAGAAATTTCTTCACTAAAAGACTGGTCAAGCATTGGAACAGGCTTCTTAGGGAAGTGATGGAGTCACCATCCCTGGAAGCATTAAAAAAAGTAGATGAGACACTTCACGGCATGATTTAGTGGGTGTGGTGGTATTCTGTCAAAGGTTGGACTTGATGATCTTGGAAATCATTCCCAATCTTTATGATTCTGACTCCATTCTATGATTCTATGATTCTGCCTTTTTCTGAGTATGGACAGTGTAATGGTGACACACTGTGATATTGTCTGTACTGGACCCTCATGAGCTCAACACCAAACCACAGCCCTGGTAGGGCAGAGAAAATTCTTATCTGATTTATGGAAAAAGTCTCGGAGATTTACTTCAATGTGTTATAGCAATTTCACTGTACTCCATAGTGCAACATGAAGATGGGGATATACTTTGCTGTAAATCTTAGAGGAGCTCAGAGAACAGCACAGCCTTTGATTTGTTAGTAGCTGCCATGTCGGTAAAGGGCTTTTTTTAAAAAATGCAATTGCGGTAGAGTAATTGTAGAGAAATTACCTTTTATTTATTTGAATAACAAAGACTCTGAGTGATGCATTAGATCACCTATTGAGGCCCTTTCCAGCTTTTATTTCTAAGCTTATGTGACTCTATTGGGATGACAAAAGCTAAGGACAAAGATTTGTCTCCTCAGAGTTTACAGTAATTGCAAACAGTTGCTGAATATGATCTTATACATGAGTTTTACAGTTTTGGGACAATGGGCTGCTCAAGTCAACAACTTTTTTCTTTCCCTTGGTGCTGTTTGTTTACTCCTGATGAAGTGCTCTCTTGGTGGTGCATGCTATCATCTTTCGCAAACAACAGTCAAGGGAGTATTAAGAACGTAACAGAAAAGGCCTGATCGTGTTCCCAGAGTGGTGTGGGTAAACTTTAAGTCTGACTTATGTGTGAGCAGAACTTGGCTCCAGGGACAAGCTGCCTCCAAGCAGAGACCAGCAAACACTCATTGCTCAGACTTGCTGAGTGTTATCTGTCTGCAAGCAGGGCAGAGTGTGGGCAGCCACCCACGCTGTAGGGTGTTGAGCAGAGGGAGCACCAATGTTGACCTGATAATATTGCAGTGGTATTTCTTGCCTGTCCATTTCTCTCTTTCTTCCTCAGACAGCTCACCAGTTACAGGAGGTTCTGTGAGATGCAACCCCTCCCTGTGGAATCACAGCCCCTCCTGTCAACTAACTGCAGAAAGTGCCAAGTGGGTTCCTTTAATTTATCAACCCCGTATCTGTCATGATCAGGTTTAGGTTTTTCTGTGTTTCCACTCTAGATGTGAGATGTTGTCAGAAACATTTTTGATGTGTTTCCTGTGGACCTGGATGTAGCCTATCCTGCAGTAAATATCTGGGAGGTACTGTCTTGTGTAAGAGTTTCCAAAGATCAATTTAATTTCAAAATAACTTTGCCACGGAAAATTTAGAATGCTTCCACTTGTTTGGTATTCCCTTCTGTGTGTTGCTGTGAAAGACTCCTCCCCTTCTTACTACAAAGTGAGCACAGCTCTTTTTAATTTTCTTATGTTGGGTTGCTCATTTAATTCCTGAGGAGCAGGACTGAAAATCAGCCAAAAAAATTCTTCAGGGAACTAAAGATGCTAGGCTGAACCCAAATTTTAAACTAACGGTGGAAGAGTTCTGTTGGACATAAATCTCTCCATGTATTTAGTAGCCAGTGTCTTCCATGAGCTGGCTTTGAAGGCTTCTAGAGGGAAATCCTGTCTGACATCCTTTGGCACCAGCTGCTTGGGCAGGTGTGATATCTAGCTGGAGATCCTTCAGAAAGATTGGCTCGCTGGGTGTCAGAGAGCAATTAATCTTGTAAGCATGTATTTCAAGGTAGGACAAATTAGCCTCTGCTCCTTTATTCTCATTAAGAGCAGCAGAATCTAAATCCTCCACCTAGACAGCCAGACGTTTGATACCCAAAGGTCAGATAAATCCACATCTCCTGAACCTCAGGCTCATCTACTGAGGCAAACTTAAGGCAAATTTTACTGACAGCCAAGTTCAAAACCATCCTGTAGTAAGAAGCAGGTTTAATATTTTCCTTCTTTTTCTATCCAGGTTTTGTAGGCTTTACGCAAAATGGTGTCTGTTCCTTCCAAACAACTCTGCAGCCATCCCAACTGCTCCTGTCCAAATAAGAATTATTTGGATTACTCGACGTAGTTCCTTCCTAGTCCGAGAGTCTGTATCAGATACCTGATTCACAGCAGAGAGAGTGGTCAGTCATTGACCAGTTTAGTGAACTCGACTAGAATTGCTGAAGTCTCCAGCAGGCATTTTTTTTTCTGAACTGTTTCAACTTGTATGAAAAATAGCTATCATTTAAAAAAATCTGAGCAAAAGGGGGGTGGCCACTTCACAGATCCCTTTGTGTGTAAGACACTTGTTACATTTTCCTCTGTGCATGTTGGTGTTTTCACTAACTTCATGGGTTCTGAGACAAAATACTGATGCTGGGAGAATCACATTTGTCATCTCTGCTTAGTAAAGTTTGGGGAAGTACAGTACCAGCAATCACGAAGCCATTGACTGATAAAATAATCTACTGCTAAATTCTGCTAAGGGAAAACACAAATTAAATCACTTTTGCTTCTCTTGTTCTCTCTCTCTTCCTCTTAGATGTGCACAAATTCATTTGCATATTGTCTAAAAGGAATATATATTGTGAATCCTCTTGCAGTGCAGTTTGGGAGCTATGTATTTACTCCTTATGTTAAATGACAAAACCAACAACATATAGCATAGTTATACTTTTGTCTTCTTTTCCAGTCAAAATTGAATGCTTGCTTTATGCTGAAAACATCTTGGCCCTCCTGAACAATCAGTAAAATTTATACTGTATGAAAATATTTTGGAACAGACTGTAATATATTGGGCAATGTGATCTAAAAATTAAAGAACTGATCCTATTCTTTTGCAGGTTGTGATGTTTCAGTTTGCTTGAACAATGGACTTGCTCCTCTATATCTTCCTTTTGAATTTCACTCCCTGCAAATCTTCAGGGGAACATATCTGCTGAAATAAAATGGTGAGTTTTGGAACTTCATTGACATTTACCTTCAAAAATAGCATGTGTGATGAAGGAACAAGGCTGCATTGTTTTTCAGTCCAAACTTTTATTTGTCATAGTCATCAGCTTCTGTATCTGGAGGAAGAGAAGGCAGGTGTGTTAACCAGATGGACAGATGGAACAAAATGTCACTGAACTGTGCAGGCGTGGAAATAGAAAGACCTAGGACAAGCAGCATTTTGGATGGAAGGTGACCCAGCCAGTCAATGACAGGTGAATTATTATTAAAATTGAAAGAAATGTCTAGAAAACAAGTTACCAGATGCAGGGAATGCTGCTAAATGTTACTGTTGTGCTGGAAAAAGTGAGGGACACAGGCAAGTCTAAACCTGGAAGATTAATATTTAAGAAACGTATTGGAGGGAGGAAAATGATATTACTTATTTATCCTCTTCAGCGGTCTTGGCTTAATTGGGACATCACTTGTAGCAATCTAAGATCTTTGGGGAGTGCCTCTCGTTTCAGAAGAGCTCTTTCAGGAAATATCAGGGATTTAGAATCATAGAACGGTTTGGGTTGGAAGGGACCTTAAAGATCATCTAGTGCCACCCTCCTGCCATGGGCAGGGATGCCATTCACTAGATCAAGTTGCTTCATTCGCCTTTAAAACACTTACCTCTTTGGAGCCAGTTCTTCATCTTTTCCATACTTAACTACCACAGCCCATATTCACGTGCTGTTTCCCAGTTTCTTATTCTAACACACAATCTGAATATTTTTCAGTTTAGGTTTTGTGGGTTTTGGTTTGTTTGTTTGTTTGCTTGTTTTGTTTTGTTCTGTTTTTTAAGCAATAACAGAAAAACTGCCTAACTCATATCTGGCAAAAAATTTATAAGAAGGAATTTTTTATTATTACTCCTGTCTGCAGGATTTTATGGTTAATGTCTTTTTCTCTTACTATTGTTGTTTGATGATTATGGAGTCAGCCTGAAAATAACAATTACAGTGAGATTTCCATCTTGGCTGGAGAGCAGCAAGGAACACGGCATTCTGACACTCAAATTGTTGTTTCTGGAAGGCCACAGGGCCCCTACAATTGGTTGTTTTTCATTAGAATTCTAAAATCTATTTTTTAACAGGCATGATCCAAGAAAAATCCTATAAACCATAAAATTAACCTCAAGTCTTTCAATGCCAAGCACAAAAAATTTGATTCCCTTCCCCCCAGCCTCCTAATTAAAATGAAAAAAATACATAAACATCAAAGATTTGGTATTGGCCCAAAAAAGAATAAAAGAAAATGTGTTGGTTTTAGTCTTTCTGCAAAGTGACCAGCTGCCCAGTCTGGCATAATTAAACAGATATGCACAAAACAAGCATGCTAAATATCCTCAATTTGCAATTCAGACACATGGAAGCAGTGACTGAGGAAGAGCAGAGGAAACACATATAAGGCCACTGTCGCTGGAATGTAATGAACTACAAGTATAAAGGAAGCGCTCCTAAAATTTGAAATTCAGACCAAAGGCAACAGAAAATACAAACTACTGGCTCAGCACATATATGTGGATTTCATCTTCATTCAATCTAATTTATTTGCATTTAAAAAGCAATTTATATTCATACAACTGGCTGGAGTTTTTTAAGGGTGGCCTTATTTTAGTATCTGCGTTTCTTGATGCAAGTTTCTCAGGCACAGGAAAGACTATTTTCTATATCTGTATGGAACACTTACAATAAGAAGGTTTATAACTTAGTATGGGAAAAAAACTTTGATCAAGGCGTGTTTGTTATTTGTGTGCACCATTAAACAAAAATTTTTCTTCCTATTTAGGAAAGTGCAACAAATGACCATCATCAGTAACCACTATTGATATTTTTTACTTACTTCATTCCATTTAATAGCCCTCAATTTTTTCATTAGTGAAATAGGACCACATATTTATCTTGTAGTCATTTACCTGTAAAATGAGTGATGTATATTTTTTTGACAGCTTTAAAAGGCTGCAACACAAGGTATTGTAAAACTCCAGGACACCCATTCATACTTGTTCTTTTCCCAGGAGGTTTCCATCCCCTCAGCAGTGTTCAGTGTCAATATCAAACTTTATGGGTGTCTGCTCTAATTATAGGATATGGGAGGCAGAAATGCAGAAACAGCAAGGAGAAATGGTAATTGCTTTTTCACGTAGAAAGAAAGTCAGTCAATTGAGCTTCTAGGGCAAGATAAAAATTGCTATTTTCCCAGTCCTGACCCCGTGTTCGTGTGGATCTGCAAGCCGGCTCTGATGACCATCATGACTGCTCACATTCACCTGTTATAGACTTCAAATCATAAATCTTTCAACAATATTAAGAAAATTAACTCAAAGTATTTATCGGTGTGAAGACTTCTACACTTTCAAGCCAGGCATTTCCTGACACCAGGTTCCTCACTTGGTTCACTCAATAAAGTGTGAATTGATATGTAGTCTGGTCTTCCTGTTTTTCCCGACACAGGGAGTCAGTGATTAGGTGAAAGCTGAGATCAAAATTCACTTTATCTTTGGTTAAAATCACCCTCTACAAACCCAAACTCTCCATCAGCCAGTTCCACTTCCTATGAAATGACATGGGCCCAATTTTTGAAACAGCCAATATCACTGATGTTACAGGTATGAACAGGGATCATCCCCTGTGGGCTGAAATAGCTGAGCTCCTTTGGGACAAAGTCTGTGAATGTAGGAAGAAGACTTTCATGCTTTAATTTGGACTAGTCCTGGTAAAGAGTTCACTTGGGATCACCTTGTCTGTTTGAGCAAGGATTCCCAATATAATTAACATTATAACTAAAAATAATTGGTTTATGTAGAGCCACCTGGAATGAAGAAATAAAAACAGTAGAGTTACACCTTACACCTTGCTATGTGTAAGTATCTTTTCAAAATTCCCCAGCCCTTGGAGAACTGATCTAACAGACCCAATACATTAATTAACACTGAAGTGGATGTCATACTCCCCCGAGAGTATCCTAGCAGGCCTGGAGAGCAGAGAACAGGCAGATGAGACTGAAGGACATCTTCAGCTCGAGAGGAAATGGTCTTGGGTTGCACCAGGGGAAGTTTGGATGTGATATTAGGAACAATTTCTTCACTGAAGGGTTGGTGAAGCACTGGGACGGGTTGCTGAGGAAAGTGGTAGGGTTACCATCCCTGGGGATATTTAGATGTGTAGATGTGGCTCTGAAGGACATGGTTTAATGGTGGACTTGGAAGTGCTGGTCTAACAGTTGGACAGAATGAACCTAAAGATCTTTTCCAACCTAAATGATCTTATGGTTCTGTGACATGGAGAGCAACAGAGGAGCTTTGGTATTGAGGGGTCCGATGATGCACATGGTCCCCTGTACAAGGGCTCCAGCTCCCAGTAAGGAAGGTGGTGTCAAGGGCACTCTGATTTGATACAAAGCAGAGAGAGCAAGAAATACACCTTGGCCCTGCAGCTCCTGGAGGTGCCTGTAAGTTTTGCAAATCCTTTGTTTTAGGAACCCAGAGTGCTCCCACATTGCATTTATCACACCCGAGAGAGATATTTATCCCTAAGAGGAACCAGGAACAGGCAAACTGTCAGAACCTGGCTGGAATGTCCTTGTGGGAAAGGGAGAAGGTGACCTTGTTTAGCCTGTCAAGTGTCACAGCAATGGGATCGCCCTGGCCTGGTGTGAGAAAATACAGCAAACCCAATTGCCTTAAGAGGTGTTCAGAGGGACTTAGAAGCAATCTCTGCATATTAGTATCTAGGGAAACTTCCTGCTTTCACAAGTTCATTAGGAAGTAGTTAACTCTCACTCCTTCATTCCTCATACACTTTTCTGTGCTCAGTAAATCCTCCCACCTCTCTTCAGTTTTGCATCCTTGTCAGTGGGGAGTGGGGAGATGATTCCTGAGCTGGAGACTGTCAGATTTATGTTCTTGTCTTTGATCCTCTGAGCTTGTCATTCCCTGGCAGACAGTGTTATTAGTTCCGAATTCCTTCGAAGACAGCAGCACCCTCTGTCTGACACAGAGGAAACACTGAGGTCAGGCACTGAGAAACCCAGATGCTGGGAAAAGTACGTCAACGTCTCAATGACAGTGGAGGAGTCCTATACACCCTTGGAGAGGGAAGAGGGAAGACATTTGAACTACAGCATGGGGGAGAAGCTGGATTTGCTTCTGATATGATAGAGAAAACATTTATATGCCTACCAGCAAACCAGCCAGTGTCAGGAGCTGAAGTGGAGCCAGCCTGTGCCAGGCCATTCACTTCCCCCCAGTATCCATCACTTCATGGCAAAGGTGCCTGGTCTGAACTGATTCCCAAGCCATGCTGAGAACCCCACCATTTGGGAGCCTCCTGGCAGGTCTGGGCCAAAACCAGCAAAAGGCTTTTTTTTTGGAGCTGTTCATTTTCTTGGTACTGAAACAGTGGCAGATAAAGAAAGAAGTTTGGGTTTCACAGGGATCTAATCTGAGAACATTGCAGGGGTGTAGGACGACAAATATCCTTGTTTTGTCTCAAGTCAGAGAGACAGTATTTAATACTGGGTGTTCAGCACCCCAGTAAAGATCTCTTTCTTTAGTAGCACTACTGGAAAGAGAATACAAAGCAAATTTCATGAGCCCTCCATTGTTCGCTGAACTAGTAAGCACTGCAACGCAGGCTTCTTATGTTTTTTTGGACCCCCTACGCATCCTTTCAAGCTGGAAACATTGAGTTTGAATTATGAGTAGATCATGCTGGACATCATGATGTCCCTTTCAGCTCTAAGATAGAGGCTAAAAGTCTCTTCTCACCAGGGCTGTGTAAATTTGATATATTTAGTGTTATCAACAGGCAAGAGAAAATACTGCTTGTGCTTTAGTTGTCATTGCTGTTTTTTATGACTGATGTCAAATGGATATTTAGGTGCTTAGATTTCTATGACATCTATTCCCACTGTTTTCTCTCCATAAATAAACAAACAAAACCCAACAACAGACCAAGACTTTTGAAATTTCAGAAGAGCATATAGCTTAGTAAATGATTACCTTCTGATTAATGTCTTTATTAATAATCTGGATGATAGGACAGTGCACTGTGAGCAAGTTCATGGACACCATCACATTGGTGGGGGGACTGATATGTAGAGAGTGTTTTGCTGTATCAAGGTCATTTGACCAGTTAGATAAAGGTGTTGGCAGGAGATTTGGCAGAGATATGAAGAGGAAACATTACCTTTATAATTTGGTAACTGATGGTCTGAGACCAGTCCATGTCCCATTAAAGTGTGAAACGAAACCTTAAAACATCAGATTTTGAGTTAAAATTATGGCTATTCAGAGTAAGATAAGAGAGCAAATGTCATTTTTCCCAGCATGGAATAGGAATCTCCAGGATTATAGGAGATCTTTAGCACTGCTTATTGGATCCAACACTTGCAGGTATTGCATACTTTTAGCAATAGAGCCTCTGGGCTTGAAGTTTGACATTATTTTCCTGATGAAAATGCCGTGGTCAGTTTATTGTCCTTCTCAGTTGCCTGACATCTCCAAAAAAATAATCAGATATTTTTGAAGGTATTGGTGATTCCTGGAATAGCGTTTTTCATAGGATCAATACTAGGAAGTTTCTACCCTGGTAATATCTATAATCATACTTTGATATTCTCCTTGATCAAGAGGCAAAGCCTGTTAATTTCAATAAATTTTCTTCACCCTCTTCATTAGGATTTAAACCAGGCCACTGTTTAAAGCACTGAATGATGAGATATAGATAACTTTATAATCCTGTGCATATGAGGATTGATTGAAATGGATATTTTGCAAATCACATCATCTTAACTGGAAACTATTTGGTTTTGGTGGATATTCAAAATTCATAAGTATGTTAGATGAAAAGTCAGAGCTTCCTGTGAATGGTTCATTAATTGGAAAGGCATCTAAAGTCAGTAATGATCACAGTTAGCTCAGCTGAATTGGGTCTTTCTTTGCATTTTAGCAATTTACTACTGCCAAAGGGAGAATATTGAATTAACTTAGTGCAGACTCGTAATGATGAGATTCATCTCACCTTATGCAGGAATGGGTTCCATTATTCTGGTTTTGTGTGCACACAGAGTAGATGTCTGCTTCTGAAACTGTCATCTTGGACATTGTTTTTGCAAGATGGAAAGTGATGGGAAATTTTATCTATTTTATCTGTCTTCGTTAGAGTGGAAGGAAAGGACTCAAGATGGTTATACAACTCATTGAGTTCAAAGTGAACCTCTGTTAAGTTTAGAACCTGTTTAAATCCAATATGGATATTTACTTTGAACATGTCAGCATGTGGGCAAAGGAATCAAAACTGCTGTTAGTCTGAGGTCCCTGTGTGGTCAAATGGAACTACCACAGATCTTTGTAGGAGATCCATTCAACACACTCAAGGTGTGAGGATCTCATCCACTCAGGAGTCTACTGCTCTGAATTACTTTTGAAAGGGGCCTCCTCATTCTTCCCATTGATGGCAGAAGAAGGCAAACCTTTCTGTCCTGACATTGTGAACACCTCCCTTTCTCCCTTCCTTTGCTCATGGATGGGGTAGCAAGCAGTCTGTCCATAAAGGAACTTGATCTATTTATCCCACATAAACCTAAATACACCCAGGCAGGTGACTTGGGATGCAAATTTTCGCTGCTCAGGCCACTGCAGTCTCCTCTTTCTTTGTGTCCTTGCATAGTTAATGGTGTGTCTCCACTTGCCAAGGGAAGAAAGATACTTGTGAAATTTCCTGTATGATATATCTTTCTATCCCAAGCATTCCTGCCCCTCGCCTCATGCCTCCACAGGATACACCTCTGCTATCATCTGCTCTAGTGGAGGGAGGATGAATGATAACCGTGCTCCCATCAGGTGCCTCAGTGTCTTCACAGTGTTCTTGAATCTGCTTTGTTCCTGAAATGTCCTATTTTCTGTAGAATCAGTAATTGCTGATGCAACATCTGCTAAAGCGTGTACTTGTGGGAAGGTGACCTTTGCAGTTCTTTACTTAAATTCAGGTGGCAAGTGCCCAAAAAGCTGCAGATGTAGTTACTCATGGCTGGAGTGGGGACTGACCTCATCATCTGAGTATAAAACCCTTCTCTCTATCCGTTAAGAAAACAGGCCAGTATGGGAGCACTTAAAAATTAAATCTTTGTTAGACACTGCATCCAGATATACTTCAGACATGACCAGATCCTTGCATATATTTGGATTGGGCTGTATGATAATCATTCCCTCTGTGGCAAGTATATTGCTTGGTGGCATTTCAGTCCCAGGATACAGACTACCAAGCACATATCACACTATAACAACAGATCTCCAAAAGCAGTTACGTACTTCTAGGGGAAAAAGTCCATAGACAACTATACAAAATAATTTTATGTCTGGTTTAGGAAGTCACTGACTGAGAAAACATTAAAAAAGGGGAAATTTTCTTCACTTTGTGTATTTTCGGTGAAGGAGAGCTTTTAGCAAAACTGGCTGCCGCAAAAGACAACATGAAAAACCGTAAAAATCAATAACCAGAAAAAACATGTCCTGATTTTTAGTCTTTTGCCATATAGTTCAATTAAATAAATTATTGAGACACATGTAGGTCTTCCTACAGGAAGGGTTAGATGGGAAGTGAGATCCCTAACCAGGTTACCCTTTTCTGCAGTAAAGATAAAATGTGTCTCATGTTAGCATCCTTCAGGAGGAAACAGCTTTTGAGCCTCTCAGAAAGGAAACCCATTACCTACAAAAAACACAATAAATGTTTGAGCTCAGCTTCCATCAGGGTGATGAATACATGTACCCCAAGATTACTCATCAATTACCAGGCAAAATAAACAAGGCTCAAGGGATTTGTTTTCACCATACCCATTTGCAAAATTGCTGTGCTTAAGGAGTGTGAAAAGGAAGCTGGCAAGATTCTGCTTGCAGTAGTTGGGTTTAGCATGAGATTTAATTTGATCCAAGATGTTACTGTTGAAGAAGAAGAAAGCATAATGGGTGCAATACAATGGCTTGCCATATCAGGTCTGTATTTTCTTCACTATCCACCCAGTAGTTAACTGTAAATTGGTTTTGAGGCACATTAGTAAATGGATAAGTGAGCTACAAGTTTTCAAACTGAATTGTTACAGTACTGTTTTGTGAGTAGTGGAGGGGTACGGATGATGCTATTACACTACAGTGCTATTACACGGTATTTTATGTTCCCTTTGAGACCTAACAAAGATCAGTGGAACTAAGGGTCTCAGTCACCATCAAATATGATGGTATATTTTACCAGTGTAATGAAAAAGTAACGTTACTGTTTTTTACGAGTATATTAATATGCTTTAAACCCAAATCATGTTCAAGCAATATATTGATAATGACATGTCATTAGCTGATAATTGCTGAACAGTATACATTCAGGTTCAATATCATTTAATTCAAAAGATCCACCTCAATAATACAGTTGGGGTAATACTGTGGGTGTGATGTGGGTGCTCCAGATGTACGTGTGCTTGTACCACCCATGCTGGGGTGAAATGCCCTGCAAGGTCACACACAGCACCCACGGGTCTCTGCTCACCACCCCTGGCTGTCCCTCCTGCTGGACAGGTGCTGTCTCCTCATGGTCTTCCAGGGCAAGACACTTGACCCAGCCTGGGCAAGGTGGTGACGATATAGGGTGGCTTCTGGCAGTACCAGCCCAGGTTCAGACTGTTGCTCTTCTCACTGCAAGGTCTCTCTTCCCCCATTCCACATTTCCAGGCTTCTTCTTCACTTCTTTTCAAGCTGACTCCAGCTGTTTTGTCAGAGTCTCTTTGCTCCCTGGGGACGTGAAGATAAGCAAGTGGGAAAACAGAGACCTCTTGGAGACTGAAGGATCCCTTGTCCTGCATTAGGCACAGGGATATGTCCTCTCCCAGATAGGCTGCAGTGGAGGGGATGACAATACGTGACAAGATTGAAGGTTTCATGGTGACAGGTGCTGTGTGAGAGTTTTCCAGCTTTGCAGGGTGAGAGGAGGAGGAATACATACAGCACATCCATACATCAAGACCAGTTTTTCACTCCACACCTTCTGTCTGCTTATTTATCTGGAAAAAGAGAAGAGGTTGGCATATGAAGAGACCTCTGGGGACTCACCAACAATTGCATGCTACACATATACTTTAAAGTTTGAAGTTCCTTACCCCCAAAAAAACGACCTCTTTTTCCAAATGCAGCCTTTATCTTACCTCAGGCATCTGCAAAGTGCATCTGTGCCTAAACGTCTCTTTCTCTGTCAGCCAAACTGCCACCTCTGCTGTGGTTGTGTGAAGCAAATCACCAGTACTGCTGTCACGGAAGATAGAAATACTCCAGATTAATAACAAGTTATCAAAAGTGTTTATAATAAATGGGGGCAATCACATCCTAACAGAGCAATTCATTCCTGTACCAACTGCACTGAATTACACCTGGGATAAATTTGAACTATTATTTATTGTGTAAGTCTTAGCAACCCAGCACAGTGACTACAACTGCGTCTGGGGATCCAGATGAAAAAGATTCATGTGCCTTTTTTCCCCCTGACTGTTCCTCATATTGTTCACAGATGGATGTCTCTGCTAGAAATTAACAGTGAAGCTGATGACTTTGTTTTTATTGAGCTGAACAAGTCAAACAACTTGTTTTCTCTTCTCACAGGGTTTATTTTGGCCTATCTTGAGACTGAGAATTAAATCCTGCAGCTGTTCCTAGTATTGATAATCAAAATCACAAAGGAAACCATTTCAAAGTTGTGAAACAGTATCAGAAATTATGATTTTTTTTTTACAGAAGAAAAGGTCTCCCAGGTGTTTTTAAACTTTTGAATGTTTTGGGTCCAAGGAATATACAATAATTGTTTCCTGTGAAATAGCTTCTGCCAGGCATGAGGGAAACACATGAAAAACAGAAGGTGTTTGATATTTCCATACTGTCACCATTCTTGGAGCTGGAGGTTTATAACAAATGGCAAATACAACAAGAGTTTGAGAAGGTTGTCAGATTGGGTAGCACAGCTTGAATAGCAAGACACACAAAGGCAACAGTACTGTGTTTTTTCTTAGACAATAATTCTAAAGAAACAATGTCCTGTAAGGAATGCCATGTTTTCTGAGGTGAGTTCTTCTGCTCATTTTGTGAGGTTATAAGTAGCACCACAGTTTTTTTGGTCATTGCATTCCCTGGTAATTGGGGTCACAGACTGAGAGAATGGTTTGGGTTGGAAAGAACTTAAAGTTGACCTGGTTCCCACCCCCCTGCCGTGGGCAGGGACATCTTTCACTAGATCAGGTTTTTCAAAGACCCGTTCAACCTGGCCTTGAACACTCCCAGTAATGTGGCAGGACTTTATGACTTCTCCCAGAAAAATACACCCAGGTGTAAGTCGTCTTTGTCAGTTATTTCTATTTTTCTCTTCAGTCACTATTAAACAGCAGACAAACTCAGAGTTTGTCCCTTCTTGTTTATTTTATTTTTTTGTTGTGAAAGAGTTTAATCCTTTTTAGCTTTATTTTTACTTCTAGGTTAATCACAGGAAAGAATAATTTCATTTATCAAAGTCATCCTCTTATTTCACTTCTCAGAAGAGCTACTGTGCTGTCATCTTTGAACTTGAGCACAAAATTAAAACCCCCAAATCTAAGAAGGGGAGCTCAAAATAGTCCTATGACAGTCTGAATGTACTACTTACCTCATTTTTAAGTGCCTTCCTTTCAGGCAGGTTTCCAATGGGGTTATTTAAGTGGAGGCTTTTTTTAAACTTTTGCATTTCTGCTCTTATAACGAAGAATGCTTGGAAAAAAAAAATAAAAAGAGAGGAAGGCTTGGAAAGGATCTGTTTCTGTCTGTCCATGTGGACAACAAAAGAAGACAAAGAGATGTGAAGATTTTTCAAAACAACAAGACTAAAAGGGGGACATCCTCACCTGTGCCTCCCCAAGCCTCTGAGGAGCAGTGCATGGCATCCCATTGGTTGGAGAGTTGACCACACTGAGATAATCCAAGCAGCCAGTTTAATATTTTCTAAAATCCCTCCAATTCAGCTGTTTGTTTGCACATGGCACCAAGTAATAGCATTTTTAGTGATGTTTTTGGAGTCACAACCCATACTTAGAGAGGTTCTGAGAGGTAACGGATGACTCTTCAAAAGGAGAGTGTAAACACACAAATAACCCTTCCCATCTCTCATGCCGTGTTTGTGTGCCCTGCCTCAGGCAGTTAGAGATAGGCAGAGAACAGTAAATCATTCTGCCTTGCTCCTCCCAGAGGAGAAACACCTCAGTGTCTCTGGTGATGGGCTCGATGGGAACATTTCCTTCACTTTGACAACATGAGTGATCCTCCCAGGAGCATGGGAGCTGACACTGGTGAGGAAATAATTTCCAATACTACTGAAATCCACCCCATCACTCCTAAGCACAGCCTGTCCCCTTACCTGATCTCACACGCCTGCCACACCGCTGTCCATCTATTTGAAAATGCACTCACAGAGGCAGCACATCTGCTCCCTTCCTTGCTAGGCCTGACTTGTAACAGAGCACAGAAGAACAGTCACTCCTTATGGCAGAGATGACAGTCCTGTGTCGTGAGGGATGCCACTTTCAACAATTTCTACTAATATGTGTAAACCAGTCTATAAAACATGGGTTACTCAGTGCGTAGCCCATGTACTCAACTGAAGTTGAGTTCAGAAAGAAAAAGAATAATTTTGTGTCAGTATCTTACAGCTGTGAATTGGTGACTGGCACCTTGACTGCAGTAATCTTGGCTATGAAACACTGCAGGTAGAGACTTCACTGGTCTGGTAGATTAATATCAGCTCACACTGCTTTGGGAAGGAGATAAAAGTAACAGAAAAAAAGGGTTGCCTTCACTGCTTGACTATCACTATGGCATCAGGAGATTGCATGGCACTGCTGCTGAAGGTCAGTAATGTCCAGGGACATGATGAAGTGACTATTTAGTAATAAAGGTATAGGAATATTTTGGGTTCATTTTCATTGCTCCATATAAGTCAGTGCTGCATCTCAACCTTGATTCCTACCTTTTTATATTGTATCATAAAAAAGATATAATAGAAGCAGAAATTGTTCAGAGAAAGGTGATCAAAACAGGCTAAAGAAAGGAAAGGTTTTCTTTTGGGGTCAGGCCACTATGGTACCTTCAGACTGGCCACATAGAAAACATGTCTAATTAAAAAAAAAAAAAAAAAGAAAAAGAATAATTTTGTGTACAGGGAGTAACTGGACAGAATGATCTTGCTAATGTTATCCAGATGGTCAAACCTGGGACCTTATTAATCTACTAAAGTTTTAATGTGGTTAATGGCAAATTGCCATTTATAATTTCGTTATGCCTTCCAAAAAACCCCTCAACAGCCTCAAATCAACCCTCCACAGGTGATACTGTCCTCAGATGTAATGGTCACTGTGCAGTGAATTCCTGATTTATTCTCTTCTGCAACTGTCGTGCAGCTTGTGCAGACTAAGAATCAAGGTGCAAGCCTTTGTTATTTTATTGCTAGGGTTCTTTATTTAACTGTAACCCTTTTAATTTCAGAGATGGACAGCACTGTCTTTCCAAAACTGGACTGACAATACTTTGATTTCTTTATGACACCACTTATTCTGGCTTTTAGAAGTTGCTGCTGTCTCTTAGATGTCTGTGGAAATTGCTGATTCATATTACATAATATCCTGGTCTTTTTTTGTTCAACAAGTGTTTTCAACTTTCTCTGCCTAAAGGTCTGTTTGGCTTTTTTGCAATTAGAGCATCCAGGAAGGAGCCTTTCTGAAGACCTACCTTCCCTAGAAAATTTACATGGAAGGCATTGAGCTATAAAGCTGAAGTTCAGAAAATGCAGTCTCTCCTGACTGCTGTTACATGCTTACCTTTTTTCTACCTTCATTAATGTTTTAGCATAAGCACCATAGACTTGTGTATTTTTCATCCTTGACTCAAGCCATTAACCTGTACCTAATTCCATGTCCCTCTAATTGGATTTTAAACAGGTTGGTCCCAAATCTTTTCTAAGTCCCTTTAAAACACGACTACACATATAGACTGCTGTCAAATTAGGCCAGATCTATTACAGGCTTCTGTTCATATGAAAAAAAATGGGATTTTGTGTACTATATCATCTGTACCATAAACAAGATTCTCCCCACCAGACATCCCCTCATACTCCAGAGGCATAAAAAAATAACATGGCAAGAGAGAAGCAGTGAGAAAGAGGAAGAAGGAAATTAATGAACAGAGGCAGGGGGAAAAAAGAGGTCTTCTGAGCACAGATGGTTAATGAAATGGAGAGGTGATGCATTGATGAGACACGTGCACTATGCTGGAAGAAAAAGGAGATACAAAAAAAGAACATCTTATTACAAAAACTTCTTATTCTGTAACAGAAGAAAGAGTGAGTGTTGCATTGTACTCACCATCAATAATATTGCTTAAATTGGTTGCTTTGTGATGCTCATGATACACAGATGATGGAAATCTCTAATGTTTCAATGGTGTCTGACACTGCACTGCAAATAAATAAATTTGAATAGTAGAGCTACAGTTCAGTTGCATCTTCTTACAAATACCCTCTAACTCCAGATCCTCAGAAGTGTTAAATAAGGAGTTGTGCTGATATGGGTGGCCCAAGGCAGTGAGCAAGGTCAGAAGGAAACCTCTCTTCCCTCACTATGTTTAAGCATCTACAGGAAGACTTTGATGTTATAAGTAGCAGAATCCATGATGGCCAGTTACCATCAGCATGGTTCTCTAGCTACAACAGCCTACCTTGCTTTCTACCAGCCCAGGACACCCCTGTGGCACAGAGTAGGACTTTGGTTTGTATTTGAGTTTCAGAATTTATGTGTGGTGATGGGTGAAAAAAACTGCAGTGTCTCTGCCCATTACCTGCAACACATGATGATTTCTTCAAATGGGTTTGTCCGTAAAAATTAATGACCAAAACTGTCTCTACAGAGACTCGTTTGGGATTTATACTCTGATACCTTTGACTGTAAAACCAGGGCTTTTTTCTGTAAGGTATCAATAAATATTTGCAAGCAAAAAGGCAGTAAGTTGACTCCACAGTTTCCGGAAATATGCTGGTGTATGGCTTTCCTATGTGTTAATTTATTAGAAAAAATTATTACAAGCCTGGTTTTTTTAGTTTGTTCTAGAACTTAGATGTAATATACAGGCTGCTCTACAGTCCTCAGAGGGTAAAAATATCCCTGCAAGGTCCTAAATATCTCCACCTTCTTGAGCCATGTTGGAGGCATTGACATTTTGTCAGAATACCCAGTTTGCAGGGAGATGCACTTCCTGGCTATTAAGACCACAGGGACTCCAGTGGGATCACTATTAGTGTTAAAGATCTACCTTCTGTGTTAAAGAGGATGACAAGGAATCTTATATGAATGTTCTAGTGGGGATGGATCACTGCATATGACACAGAAATGACTTAGCATGTTGATGGTCCTGGAGATGTGGAAAATATAAACATTGGACCTTTAGAGTTACCCAGACTTTTGGATCATACAGCTGTAAAATTGGAGAATTTGTGGAGAAGATGTCATAGTACTCCAAAACTCCACTTCATCCAGAACCTTCCGCTTTCCAACAGATAGTGTCAAATGGAGGTGGCAGGGAACTGTGTGGGTCGTTGGCAGACACCTTGGGCAGAAACTTCAAAGCCTAGTTTGATTGGAACAGAATTGGATTTTTTTTTTTTCCTTGAGATTGCAAAGAAGACACATTTTGATGACAGACTTTTCCTCTTTCAGAAATTCCAAAGGACATAAAACCCCTCTTCCCTTCACCTGCACTGTTTATTTCTTATTCACAATGTTATACAAGGTTCTTGACCTTTTTGCCCTGAAAAATCACCGGTCTGATAACAAAAAATTCTAAGTCATCAAGTACACTTCCTCCTCAAGGAGAGATAAAGACCATGAAATTACCATCATCAAGGAAGACTTTTATTTGCCGACAACTTGGAAAGGGCTTTGAATGATGAAAACACCAGCACCTCCTTATGTCTTTTCAGAATGATTTATTTCCTTTGTCCTTTAACATCTAACAGTGATCATGATTCAAACTGAAAAATCATCTATCATCACTCACTTTGTAACTGGGTGTTAAAGGACAAAGAAAATAGATATAGGAGAATAAAAAAGTCAGAGCTGAGTTTCCATTGACTTATCAGTTGCCAGTGTGTTTATTTGATACTTTTTGGAAGGTTAAGCAAAAAAGTGGGTATATATTTCAGTGGGACAAGAGGACCTCTTAGTTCAAAGAGGTAGGATGTCTGCCCTCTGTTTCATCTGTAAATCAGTGCATGATATTAAAGACTTTGGGAATCCAGTTAGGATATGAAATACCTCCCTTCAGAGAGTGTTTCTATTTTTAAGGAGGCTGTGTATTTGCCTTGCTTGCTCTTGCAATCACATGCTTAGACATCCAGTCCATCTGGCAGCTGCACATGGAGGCAAAGCCCACTTGCCAGGCACTGCTGTTTGTATCCTAATTAGCAAGGGAAGCCTTTTGCTCCAACATACACAGAGGTAAAAATGGGAAACAGCCACTGTTTGGCAATCTGGTATATAATTATATGATAAAGTAACTTCCCATGGCATAAGAGGACATAAGAATGAAAAGGACAAGTGAGAGATTGAAATCTGTTTGTTTCTTAATTGAAGGCAAACTGGATTATGGACAGCTGGGTCTAAGGACCCATTACACACAACATGAGTAGCAAACTTTCAGGAGATTGTTAGCAAACGGAAGGCAAAAAGACTAAAAGTTGCTTCAATGCCATTTTTGTGTACTCAGCCTGCGTAAAAAAGGGAACAATCCCGTGTGAAGGCTTTGGAAGCACCAGGGTCCCACAGCAAAGGGCCTTGCTGATAATGTAGGTTCTATAATTTATGTGTTTAAAATGCCTGTATGAGGTATGTCCCCTGCCACAAATGAAGGGAAAACACTTTCAAGTCTGTGAAATTTCACTTTGCTGAACAGACCTCACCCACAGGGACAAACTTAATGCAAATAATTCTGTGTATTGACCTGGCAGCAGGTAAGACAGCCTTCCTAGTATGTTTAGTTGCCTCCATCACCACATTTCCATAATTTACAAATATTATCTGGCCTTGCTCTGCATGGAAGCAAGACTTCCTCATGTCCCATTTCTCACAGCTGTCTGTCCTACAGATGTCCCGAAGGCACGTGTATGTCTCCCTTCAGCACCTGGATCACTACAGTCTTCACTTTCCAAGCATGTTTTTGGCTCAAGCAATAGCAATTTATGTGTGTTAAACTCAAACTCAGAGTTTCACCCCTTGTGACTGATGGCTCACCCAGGCATATAGTGCGTTGTAAGCACTGGTGAAGGACGCCAAATGTCCCATTTGGGAATATTTGTGGAAGGACTGGGAAGGATGATTCCACCCAGGATTCTTCTGTGCAAAATCTGAGTGATTTCAATATTCTTGGTTGCTTGCATGCAGCAGCATAAAATGGTATCATCGCAAACACTGAAAGGAAAAATATGCCAGGAAAATTATTACTTAAATTTAGCCTGTGAATTCTGATTTACAGGTTTTTTTCTCTGTATTTCATTGCTGCTTGGGCTTATCCTTTGGACAATAAAATTTGGTCCTTTGTTATTCAGCAATTGCAGTTAGGCTATCATTTTCTTCTCTTGATTAACCCTTCTTCTACTTATTCTCCAAATAACCTTACTCTGGTAAATTTAGAGTTTCCCAGAGTCACTTTGTTGGCTATACAACTGTCTTCAAAGATGTAATTTATCTGACAGGCAAATATGACACTACTTTTATTTTGACTTTTAAAATACCATGCAAACCTTCTAAAACAATAAGTATTGACAGAAAAATGGTGCACAAAAGTTGACTCTTGATGATCTTTTTTACAAGGAGTAATTGTATCCTGAGGATTGTTTTCAAAGACATTTTCACAAAGCCCTTGGATTTTAATAAGAAAACAAATTGAGTAGTCAGGCACTGAGGAAATGAAAGGTGAACTTGTAAGAGTCTTTTGGTCAATACTTGGCAGCACATTCATTAATTATAACTGTTATTATTGCTTCTAAAAGCACTTTCTAAGACTTATTCCAAATAAAGTTTGTAATGTTAATAATTTATTTCTCTAATATTTTTCTTACCCTGCAGTCATATAGTACCCAGTTGTAGCTATTATTACACCTACCCTGTTCTGTCTGAGAAATTATTCACTCAGAAAGCCTTTTTTATTAATGAAAACAACTCTGTGTTAACAATTATTTAGGGGGAAAACTCATGTGTGAAGTGTTCAAGGTGAAGGAAGTCAGAAGAAGGGGAAAAAGAAGGATCTGTGGTTTAGCCACATGATCAGATCTTGGGTAAGAGATGTGCTGGAGGCATCAGCTTTGGGCTTCTATCTTGGAGTCATTTTTCTTCCCTGGAAGTGTTAAAGTCCAGGTTGGATGGGGCTCTGAGCAATCTGTTCTAATGAAAGGTGTCCCTACCCATGGCAGAAGGCTTGGAACCGGTTTTTGAGGTCCTTTCCAACCCAAACTTTTCTATGATTCTTCTCTCAGGATTGTCATTCTGCATCATCTGCAGGGAGAATGCAGGAGCTGGGATATTGTTCGTTATATGAAAATATATCCGGGCTTAGGTGAGACATTAATGGGTCTCACTGAAATGAAGCACTTGGTCTTGTGCCTGCTCTGCAAATTGTATGAGAGGGCATGGAAATAATGCTTTCATGCCCAACTCAGTTCTGGGGGACCATTCATGTAGTTAATTCAATGGGTTTTCTTAAACAGAGGAGGAGAAAAGTGTTTCTGCAGTGAGAATGTGTTAGAATACTTCCTAATCCGCTCTAGGAATGTCAGCAGGTTTGGGGTCATTTGAGTATCTGAGTATGAATTCAGAGGTAGTGGCTGTAGGTTGTGTTGGGATGGGGTTGAAGTGGCTCCAATTTTCAGCTCTGGTTAGTAGCAGGTTGCTGTAACCCTGTCTGTAATATCAAATTTGAATGCCTTGAACACCAGACTGTTTGTGCATCTTCTGCTACTGCCAGAAAAAAATCTATTGCAATAAAAAAAGAAAAAATCTATCCTGTTTTTCAGGGACTCTTTCATGAGAATATCTCTTTTATAAATACATCAGTGTCTTCTTACTGAAAAAAAAAGTCACAGGAAAATTCCTAACTGGTTCCATTACCTGAAAAGTCTCATCCATGTTGTTCTCTTGAGGGATTTCAAAACATTGTTGATATGAATCACTGGACAAGTATGAGTTATCATTATCCCACCTAAAATGTTGATTTAGAGTTGTCACAAGCAGAAAGAGTTTAGCTCAAACCGTTGTCTTAAGGGATGAAACATCTTCAGCAGAAAAGACTTTTAACGCAAAATCTAAATAGTTCTTGCTGTTATTTAGACATGCCTTTACTCTGCTTGCAGTTACAAGACCTTACTATAAGTTATAATGCTGTGGAATAGACGGGGAAGGAACATACCTTACCAGCATATTGCTCAGCTCTGTTCTTGCTGTAGTGATGGAGCATGGCTCTAGTTTCACCCCAAAGAGAACAGTGCACTGCAGTGTAGTAAAGGAGGATTTACTGTGTGTGCTGGACAGAGATAGAAAACTGAAAAACCTGAAAACCTGAAGAATGCAGAAGGATGGAGGGGCAAAGCGTTGATGCAGAGTACAGCTCTCTTCAGGTGGAGAAAGTGCTGATGCATATTTCTGTTATTTAGAGTTCAGATGCAACTCCTTTATAGAACTTGCTCACAGTGGCAGATGCCTTCCTTCTCAGTGAAGTGCTTTCTCTGCCCAGATGGTTGGGGGTTTGCAAAATACACTGGGCAGGCATAGGAGCAGACTATCATTCTCCTGCGCTTATGCCAAGGCCAAAGGCTTCTGTTCTAGCGTGCACTGCTGTGGGAAGAGCATTAAAGAGCTCCCTGCAGCATCTGCTCACAAATGCCAGGAAGGAAAGTCCAGAAGGGAAAGGGTCTGTTTCAGAGCAGCAAGTGAAATGGTGTTTGATTGCCTCTTTGGAAGATGGTAATGCTACAGATTGCCAAGGTCGAGAAAGGTGACGCATTTTCCATCGTCATCTGGGAATAAAATCTCAGCTTAATTCAGTTGAATGGGGGAAAGTTGTGTTTGGTGGTATCAGGTTGTCATACAAAGTGTTAAGGTGGTGAAAATGTAGGCTGCACTTTGGAGAACAGCAGGTTTGTGCCACAATGTGGCTGTACTGGTCTGTGTTACGTCATGCACATTGGTTTGTGCCACAGTGGTAAAATACAGAGCATTGATGAGAAGGTCTCAAGTTACACAATGTCCTGGTACTGATCGTCACTGCAGATGGCCAAAAGACACCTGAAAATTTAATTTCTCAGGAAATTTCCCCTTCCTGTCCCAAAATAAAGTTTAAAACAGTCCTGAAAAAAAAAATACTTTCAGGAGAACATCCCACACTGCACTGCGGAGAGGAAGGATGTGAAAAGGAAAACTCTTCTTTGATCCCTTCTACATTGCATACTATTGGCTTCTGCACACCAATTGTTTGTGGTTTGGACTAACTGGCTTGTGTTTGTACAAGGTAGCCAGAAGAACTACCAGACTTCTCCATTTTCAGCATTTCTTATAGCCTCATGTGTATGTTTAAGGGGATTACATAAATTCCTTTGTGAGTCAAATGTGAGTCAAATAGATCTCTCATTTTCTGCTCCATGGATACATAAAGTTTACTGATGATCACCTGGCATTTCTTCTGCTGTATTTGGTAGAATCTGAGAATCAGAGAATCATTTAGGTTGGAAAACACCTCTAAGATCTTTGAGTTCAACCATTACCCCAGCCAAGCCCATCACTAAACCATGTCCCCAAGCGCCACATCTACACACCTTTCAAATACCTCCAGGGATGGTCACTCCATCACTTCCCTGGGCAGCCTGTTCCAATGCTTGACAACCCCTTCAGCGAAGAAATTTTTCTTAATATCCAGTCTAAACCTCCTGTGATGCAACCTGAGGCCATTTCCTCTTGACCTGTCACTTGTTACCCGGGAAAAGAGACTGACCCCCACCTGATTACAACCTCCTTTCAGGGAGTTGTAGAGAGCAATAAGGTTCCACCTGAGCCTTATTTTCTCCATACTAAATCCTCCCAGCTCCCTGCTCCTCAGCTGCTCCTCATCTGTGCTCCAGACCCTTCCCAGCTCCATTCCCCTTCTCTGGACTCACTCCAGCACCTCACTGTCTTTCTTGTTGTGAGGGGCCCAAAACTTAACACAGGATTCGAGGTGAGGCCTCATCACTGCCCAGTACAGATGAACAATCCATTTCCTAGTCTAACTGCATTTAACTGTTCCCAATTATTTCCTTAGGGAACGTGTGCCTTTTCCCCTGGCTTACAGATGACGATGTTACCTTTTCTCTTTCTAGAGGATGCATTCATAGGATGAATGGAACAAAGGGAAATCATGGGGTTTTAGATGTTTTCTGAAATTTTTCTTCCCTTTAAACCTTTCAGTGGAGTTCTGAGTTATAAAAGTTTCATTTCAGTCAAAATAGGTCACTTTATTTTTGATTAGTGTATAATACAACATTTCAAAACTAAGAAATGAAAAAAATCGCTCCTACAAGGGAAAATAATAAGTTTTTATTCTAAAAATTATGAAACTGAACACTCAAATATCATAAAAGCTTGACCGTTTACTCCCCTTGAACCTCCCTTTGATGCGATTCATGAAGTTCTTGCTTGTCTATTGAACAGGATTTTCTGTTCAGGCAGGTCTCTGAACGCAGTTTTCTATCTGGGGAGCATAAACAGCAATGCAAATGTGTACAGAGTTTACTTTTCAACCTGCTCAGCCTCATCCCATCTTTACTGTTCTGGTCAGCACTAAAGTGCCTAAACAAGACCAGAGCTTAATCAATGTTTATTTCTCGGTGGCTGCCTACATGCAGGCAGGCTGACTGCTAGCCACCCATTATCAAGCTTTCACAGGCTCCTTTGGCTTCTTGCCCACTGACTTCAGCTGGGGATGGTCTGCAGGATTCATCCGTCTGAGTTAGAACGTGCATTTGTTTGGCTTATTAACTCCGCTAACAACAGAACGGCTGCATTTCCTCAAGCCTTTAAACCTCAACAGCCCCGGATCTTCTGGGCAAATTAACAGTAACATGAGGTGAGAGAGTGGCAGTTCTGATGGAAGATGCTGCCCTGCCTTTCGCCTTTGGGAACGGAGCAGAACGTCATGCATTTATATGTCTGCAAATGATCCTTAGTGATAACCAGTGGGCAGCTGGGTTGGAATTAATGGATTATGCTCATACAATAATGATTCAGAGAAAATTGCATAATTTGGAGCAATGGAATTGAAGAAGAGTTGGCAAAATACCAAAATTTTAAATTATTTTATTTTAAATAGGCACTGAACACATGCTGAATTGCTGAACAGAGTTTTAGAGGCTGAGAAAAACACCTCAGACTGTGCATATCTCTCTTGATGCCAACAGCTGGATCTGTACTTTCTCCTTATTGGTCTCCTCATGGTCTGGTTACTTCTGTCAGTGAACTGCCTTGAATTATTTTACCATAATCAACAAAAAAATTATGAGGCAGTTAGAATCCCTAAGTGCCCCTTCCATACATTATTGTTAAATATTAGGGATGGGCTAATATAAACAAATTTGGTATTGTCTCTAGTGTACTCAAGGAGGTAAAGAGTGGAAAATTGTGAAAAGAGCCTCACTGTTCATCTGACTTGCTTCACCGCGTGTATGTGAAAATTCTCTGAGCAAACAAATATGAACAAGGTTTTTTTTACATTCAAAATTCCTAAATACATAAAACCAAAGCCAGTATAAAGCCTAAAATATTACAAAATAAGCAAGAAGCCTGTAGCCAGGCGATCAGAGAAAGGTTAGTTTAGTCCCCATTGAAGGGAAAAAACTGGGCTGTGTAGGTCCACTAGTGTATATTTATCTAACCTGGGCTGTGAGAGGTCCAGAGCCAAGTCCCTCTGCTGCAGGCTGTTTCTGTGATTTTAAACTATTTTCTTTATATCTCACATGACTCAGACTCCTCCTTAACCCCTGTAAATTGATTTGCATACCTAGCAAGATGTAAAAGAGTAAAAGAGATTACTTTGGTGGGCTTGGCTGTATCTTCGCTAACTAATTAAATGGAGAGAGAAGTGATTTGAGTAGTGGAAGCCAACTGGCACAGGATGACCTGCATCGATGTTATTAAACTATCTTAACCTTCAAATCAAGGTGACTGCATCCAAAGTGCCAATTAGGAATAGTTTCTGGTTTATGTTAATTTCTTAACCATGTCCAGGAGTTGTGTGGGGGAACTACATTCGGTCAAGGATCATTCTAACAGTTTAGCTGCATATAGACAACTGAGGTTTAGCACCCACATATTAAAACACGGCTTAATTTTCTGGTGTGAGATTAGCATTTAGGATCCTAATATCTTTCTTAAACACTTGCTGATTTTTCAAATGCAAAATATCCCTTTCCACTGGCAAACAGAGATTTAGAGCACATACTCTGGGTTATTTTTAACCAAATTCTACCTTTTACCTGCACAATCCATTGAAATAATGACAACTGCCTGGTTTCTGACCCTCCCTGTAAGTGCTTACTCCCAGCTATTTAAAGGCCTTTTCAGCACTACAACATGATACAACACGAAACTCTAATGCAGTTCCCTAGTTTGTCTCTTAGAGAACTTGGAGAGGTTCAGGGTTCTCAATAGAGTGGTCTTAATCAACAGCTGCTCCATTTGTGACTCTTGACTTCTGTCTCTCAATAATGAAAACCACTCAAATATTCATTATCTGGTGCAAATGTGTGAGGGTGATTGCATGTAGATATGGATGTGCCTGCAAATGCTCAGCTGAGGAGAACTGGGGAACTATTCAAAATTTTGTATGTTAGAATCAATATTGTAATTTGAAAAGATGGAGACTATTTCCCATAAGCAATGGAATATGAAGAAACTGAGGACTGCAGTGAAGGGAAGTCACCGGTTTATAATTCCAGTTTTCAGTTATAATGACTTTTTAAAAGTTCAAACAAAATGGGACAAATAGAGTAGCTGCTAAAAAAGCAAACTTGAAAGAATTTGTACTCTTAAGGTAGTCAGCAGTTTCTTCCTTGAATGGGAAGTCCAACCCAAGGGATATATTGAATTCCTGCCAATTCTTTACTTGCAATTTTGGGAAAATATTTTAAGATCTATCCTAATTTATGTCAAGCAAGAGAAAACTGTAGAGTCCCGTCAGTGCACTGAGTAAGATTTTCTGTACTAAGAGGTATTCAGATCTGATGCTAGGACATTACATTTTTTTTAACATTATTCACTCTCTGGACACAAAAGGTCCATGAAATTTCTTGATTCCACAGCAGGTGTCAGGGCTGATCTTGATCCATACCACTGCTTTGCTTCCAGGCTCTTTGGTGACAAGGGAGGATGAGTCTTATCACAGGAGACAGATTGGCTGGGGCTGGTTTGCTCAGCCTGACAAAACAACATCCAGGAGGACACAGACCACTGGAAAACCAGGTGAGAAGAAGAAAGCAGTGGCATGTGACCACTAAGGGAGTTAAGACTAAAAGCCAACAAACAGCATAAACATAACAAACAGTTGTGAACCAGCCATTTAGCCTGGAAAGAGGGGAAAAGCTGAAAACTTCTGTAAAGGTGCAATGTGCAGCACAGTTTTGTAAGAAGAAGAAGAAGTGTGGACAAAACATGGATGTGTCCAGTGGTAGACATTACCCCAGTGTCTACCCATCAGCTTTGAGGTCAGCTGGCATGGAAAGGACACAATATTGCCAGGCATGTCTGACTGCCACAACAGGATGGGGACATACAGTGGTCCTTAATCTGCGTTTCAGAAGAGACTGATGGCTGAGTGAAAAGAGTGGTGAAGAACTGTTTTAGCAAGGAGGCAGCAGAGGAAACTATTTCCAGCACTTCAGCTTGGCAATACTTCATTTAAGTATGGCAATACTCTGTTAATAGAGACACAGCCTTGGTGTCTCTTTTCCCATGCTCTGAATTTTGAGAACAGAGCCAGACACACCTTTTTTCACGGGGACATAAAATATACAAAATAACCTCAAATATAACAAAATATACAAAACACAATAACCTCATATTTCACTCACTTTGTCCCAGCTCACAGGGCAGTAATTGAAAAGCAGGAGAAAACTACAACAGCTCTTCCTGCTGCAGAAGTTACATCTGTTATTTGACTAATTAGTGACACATACTAACCCGTAAGAGCCTTGGCAATACAAAAGCTGCTTTAAGTCTGACCAGTCTCCATGAAAACATCCCAGTCTCGCATTGCACTTGTGAGTGCGGAGTTACGTGTAGACATCAGCGCTGGGAAGCACTGCATCAGTGTAATGATGCACTTTGAGGAAGAGGGGGAATAAAATTGCTCTGAAAGAATAGGCAGATATGTCTTGCTTGTTTGCAATCAGGAGGAAGATTAGTTTCTTCTTTCATGGGACCCAAGACCAGTCCTATTTTAATCCAATGGACTGGGCAGATGCTCAGAGGAGAACCTAAAATGCAGACGAGATGGAAGGGCTTCGTTATCTGGGTCACCAAGCACTGGAAAGACTCAGGATGTTCTGATCTTTTTACCCTTGTTTGTTTTGGTTGAGTTTTGCTTTTAGGTAAAATGTGTTTACCCAGCACTTTTCATTTAGTGACTGATCTTATCTGGTACTAAGGAAGAAAACCATGATCACAGCAGAAACTGGCTGTTGTGAGTTAATATTTTCTTTTACATGTATCGATTACAATGTCAAAGATTCAAAATCAATTCACTTAAATGTCGCTCCAGAAAAAAAAAAATCTGTCAGTATAATGGAATACTGCCAAACTAGAGGACAAAAAACACCTGAGAGCCCCGAACCCTGAATGCATGGATGCATATGGTGCCAAATAAGAGAACACTGCTTTGATATCAACAACAAAAAGAAGGGTGAAAAATAAATTAGCAATGCATCCTATTTTGGCAATATTTTTATTAAAACATACAATCGATTCAGAAATTGTTTAAGATTCTCACTACAAAATTTTCTGACTCATTTCACAACTTCCCCAACTCTTTTCTTGCATCCTCTTTTCCCTGTTGCAGCCCTACAAGCTTACTGTCATTCTGTTATCCCAACAGCATCCTACGCATTTCCTTACTTCTGTGGGATTCAGGCATACCAGCATCACTGTAGGGATTTAGTGACAATACCCTCCTCCCCATTGTTCCAGCAAGTGCTAAACCAACATCTGCATTTCCTGAAGTTGCAGATGTGTTCTGGACCCTGCTGTGAAGATACCCCAGAGACTGCAGAACTGTCCCTGCTTTTTTTCCCCTTCCTTTCCTTATAATCAGTAACTGAATAGGTAAATCTATCAAAGTGATAAAAGCAGAACAGGGCAATTTGGTTTTCACTCAAGTTACAAGAATCAGTATAATTTTGCTTTTTGGCTGCTCACATAATTGGTTATTGATGTCTTGGACACCCAATGGTCTGCTCCACAGAATCAACAAATTCTCCACACACCAGACATTGTCTTCAATGTAATCATGAGAAATAGATGGTGTTGAGAAAAATGTCAGATGAAGAACCGCTTTCCAAATAGCTTTCAACTGCTTCAAGCCTGGATTTTGGATAGTTTGGATGTGATGTGATGCTTAACCTGGACCTTGTTTTCCATCCACTGGTTTAATTCATCCCCAACTGACCCACAGTTATGAATTAATCCATGGGCTTTTTATAGGGTTGCTGAATCTTCTGCACCTTTTCATGGAGCATGAACCACAGTCCCTTGACCTGAAACATAACTGTGTGAAATTATAACTCCCAATGTAGGAGGGAAGAAGTCTGATCTCCCACCAAGCAAGTCTGTGTTTCTCTGTTGCCTTTCCTAGGTGTTCCTCCCTCTTTGTCTTTTCATTCTGCAACCTCAGGGCCAACCATGATATTTTGTCTCCAGAATATACCCCAGAAAGAGAGGGAGTCAACAGAGAGAGATTTTCCTGGTGGTCATGATGAATATAATGGTTTTGGTTGGAAGGATCATTTTGTTCCAACCACCTGCCATGGGCAGGACACCTTGCACTAGACCACTTTGCTCAGAGCCCCATCCAACCTGGCCTTCAACACTTTCAGGGGTGGGTCAGTCACAACTTCTCTGGGAAACCTCTGGTAAGGCCTCACCACCCTCACAGTGAAGAATTCTTCCTAATATCTACTCGAAACCTACTCTCTTTCAATTTAGAGTCATTCCCCCTTGTCCTATCATGCCATGCCCTTGTAAAAAGTCTCTCTCCACCCTTCTTGTAAGCCGCCTTTAGGTATTGCATCCTTTGCAGCACCTAAAGGAACAGGAATACCCTGGAGGAATAAGGAGATACTTTAGGAATAGCTTGTATCCTTCGCACAATTTGCAAAAAACAAAAGCCATTATTCTACTGCATCAGTAACATCACATGGATCACACTGAGCTGCTACAGTTTGGCTCAAGAATGTGAACAGCTGTGGCTTGAAGAAGCCTTTGACTCTGAGTGTCCTACTGAACACACCCAGATCACCATTTCACTGGACTTTGCAGTAAATGGAGATGCAAGTTTATACAGCGCAATCAGTGGCTGCAGGCTTAGGATCAAATCTTCAGAGCTGTCCCCTAAGGCAGAACTGCACAAAACCCTTTGGTGTTTCCTCTCAAATCTGTGTGGTCTACGATTTTTCCTAAAAGGTCACAGAATTCTTCATTTCAGGGAAAAGTCTGGTTTTGATATCAACAGAACAAATTTTTCAATGTGTCAGTAGTACAAAAAGTTAACATCAAACCCCAAACCAAAATAGTTCTGAACAGTGGGTTTTTTGCCAGAGAAGAAACTATGTTTAAATCAAAGTAACTGTACTTTCAGACATATTTAGGTGTTGAAATTAAACTTCATAACTACAGATTTTTTGTTTTGATTTTGACATTGAAGTGTTTCACTAAGAAAACGTGGGAATGAAATAGTTAATGTTTTTCAGTCAGAAAGCAACAGAATACAGTCAAGACAAACTTGACAGCCCTCATTTTCACGTCTGGATGAGAAATGGACTTGCTGCCCAACTCCAGTCTGGACAAAGCTTCATTGTTGATGATAGAAAGGGGTTTTCTCATTCCCAAAAACTTTTGTGGCCTTGGACACTGATGGGTGGTGAGAAGGAAGCAGTTGTTGGGTTGGGGATCTCTCTCACTCCTGCCCTGTACCCTTGCCATAGGCAGGATGTACAAATGGTGCCAATGGGACATGGATCCATTTTGGCTGGACCCCAGTGGGTGCTTTGCTGCTCCTCACCACCTCAAGTTGCCTTCAGGACACTTCTAGCAGCCCTGAACCAATCTCTGATAGGCAAAACGCTTATTGCTGACTAGTTTGGATTTCAAAAGATTTATTTTTTTTTCCTCTGGGGACAAAAATACAGACAAAAGTGGGTTGCAACAGGTTGAACAGACTCTTACGCAAGTGTGCTGGCAGAAGGATGCTTTCATCTCCCTGCAGAGTCCTTCTCTGGTGCCCTTGCTGCTGGCATCTAGAAGGACTTCCATGGCTCCCATGGAGGTGGCTGCAGGAAGAGCTGGTGTGTCTCTGCTCCTTTCACCTTTAAACATGGCGAAGGAGCTGTGGTGCCGACACATCCGTCCTCCAGGGAATTCCCCAGCTGATTGAAGCTGGGCCAAGAAAGTGAGTCAGAACTGCAGCAGACAAGGCTACTCCTACCTCCTGCCAGCCAGCGAGGAGAGGCTTAATAGACATGGGGAAACATTAGGGATGTTTCAGGCTCCCTCACTGCAGGGGAGGTGACAACTATGGAAACAACCTGTTTTTAGCAGCAGGATAGAGAATCCTGACTTGAAATTCTTTTTCTGGGGAAGTCAAGCAGGCAAGTTCTGTGTATGTTTATTGAATTTGCTTGAAAATGGGTTGCAGGGGAAATGAAGCTTGCTGTGAAAAAAAGTAGCTTTACCAAGAAATGAGAGAAATGACTTAAATGTTGAAAAACTCATTTTGACTTAAATGAAAATATGGATGTTTTTTGATTTTATTTTTTTTTTTTAGAAACAGCAGCTCGTGTCAAAATTGGCTAGGTAGAAAAAATCAAAGGACATTAATAACGTAAAATGAAATTAACATTTTTTAGTCTGATGCAAAATGGATCATTTGGAGGGGTTTTCTTATTTTCTTCAATTGAAAAGAATAATTGTCTTTGGAATGAACCAGTAGTTCCTTTTTTTATTCCCTTCCTGTCACTTTTGTGGATTGACCATTGAAATTAAATGTTACTCACACAGTTTTCCAAAAGAATCACAAAGCCGTCCCTGCTCTGGAAGTGAAAGAAATGGTATCTCTACAGATTTTTTTTTTTGCTGGAGCTCCATAGATCTATTATTATTATTATTATTATTATTATTATTATTATTATTATTATTATTATTATTATTATTATTATTATTATTATCATCATCATCATCATCATCATCATCATCATCATCATCATCATCATCATTATCATTATCATTATTGTCATTATTATCATCATTATCATCATTATTATTATTCCTGCTGTGCCTAGGAGTAGGTCAGGTTCCAGTTTGTAGCCTAATGACAGTAACAAAATAGATGGGGGCTGAAACTGCACCTTGTCACTAGTAAAAATCAGCTATTGACTCTGTCCCCTTCCTGTGCAGGACTTTATAATCTGATTACTGTTCCACTCCACTGTCCCACTGGAGGATCCTGCATGTTGCTTATGAGTCAAAAATACGTTTGATGGACAGCTTTCTGTGAGGACAGAGAGGCTGAAAATTGTTAGTGATAAGCAAGAATTGTGTCCTGCAAGCAATTTATTTTAAGCAATGCCTAAATGTCTGGGTTTAGTCATTAGAGAGAGCAACTACATTTTTCAGTATCGTTATCTAACGCACTATCATGAGGGAAACGGAAGGGCACTTGATGACCAAAGAGCCACCAGCCTAATTATGCTGTGATGAATTCCTTTCAAATCTGTAGAGTATTTAATGCATTCTTAAATGAAGCCACCCATAATTAGAAGCCTTCCGTAACACACACAGGAATTTGAGTCCAAGAGAAGCTGATTAATTGTTAATGAGGTTCCTTCACTTACCAGACAGATTTGAAGAGGGGAGGAAGCAAAGCTAGAGGCAGAAGCTGGCGCTGCTGTGCAAATGAGATGAAACTTTGCTGTCTGCCAGACCAAACTTCTGCTACGCACCTTCTTGTCCAAGCCCTGTGGCAGAGCCCATTTTGCCCATTAGGAAAGAGATTTCTGCTTGTCCCATAATTTCAGACAACAGACGAAACCAAAATTGCCCCAGCTTGACTGATGTTTCTGGAAATTGTAGAATAAGGTTTTTGTCACCACACTGCTAAATTCATGCTCAGCTGGACGAAGCCACTGACAGTTTTTAAAGTGTTCACACACATTGGCTATTTACATTGTAAAGGTGATGCTTTTAGCAAATATCCAGCTTGTTATGTACATACACGGATCTGATGACACTGACAGAACAGGCACCCAAACAGGCAGCATAGTCTACCTCAAAGGGGAAAAGCAAGAACTCTGGGTGGTTACACATGGGAAGTGCATGTAAAGAGGAGTGACCCGTTTCAGAGTAGGAAGCTGGAAGTAGGCCCATGGATGCTGAATTTACTGCACCCTTTCAGTTACTGCATATTTTGCCTTCTTCACAACTATTTTTCATTTTGTTGACCATCCAAGAGTCAAAGTACTCATTATTATTGTTCAAAGTTCTATTTGTACAATCTCTGCTTAGTTTCGTGGCTGTTATGGCACAGCATTCACAGGAAATGAAGCTCAGACCTTGGAAAATTTAGAAATGTCCAGTAATATTTTTTTTTTTCTCAAAGTATTATGAGTTCTAGTCTATATAGCTGAACATTTCCCAAAGCAAGAAAAAAATGCTTTATACCCTGTATTTGTTTCTGGAGTGTATTTTTGCTGTAGAGAATATTTGTTTGGAGCATAATATTTCAGAAGAGCAGCTGAAATGAGTCTTTAAATCTTGAGTATTATTTGAAAATAAACTTGGAAGGTGGAACGGGCTTTAAAAACATTTCCTAATATGTTGTTTATGTTCTGCTGTTTGAGTTCTGAAATGTCTAACTGAATGAGAGTCATAGTCACAGTTTAGTATAAAATCAGTCAAGGTATACAATTGAACATTTACTTCTGGAAAAGGTTCTTGGTAGTTTTGCATTTTTAATTATTCTACTAAATGAATGAAAACTGCATGTTAGAATAATTCATTGAAGATAACTGGGGAAAGTATTTGTTGTTCTCAGATTGTCCAGTACATTGCAGTAAAATGAAATTCATGGCATGTCTGTTTAAACAGTGTAAATAATGCTGAGCAAAGCTATTCCAACACAGGGAGGTGTTTCCTGCAATTTCATTATGAGGAGCTGTGACTGAGACTGGAGACATACATTTATTCACTTCATATTATATATTTATTTTTATTTTTTTAATTGTTTGTGGTTTTTTTTTTTCCTTGGATGAATAGTGCAAGGTAACAGCCATGTAACAGCGATGCAGCATTAACTGCAGGCATCAGCCCTGGTGATGTCATGGCTGAGTCACAACAGCCAGAACGTTGGTGCTGACCATGTCCAGGGAGAGTTTTTGGTGCCTTGGGTGTCCCATGATGGGTCTAAACAGGACTGTTGCAGAGCAGGGTAGCAGAGCAGCAGGCAGAATGAGAGGGGAGGGCAGGGGAGGGCTGAGCACAGACTGCCCATGGAGATGGAGGGGGACAAGGCTGGGCCAGGATGGGTGTCTCCTGTCCGTCAGGGAGACATGGACTGGACAACCTTGACACGAGGCTGGGAGAGCCTCAGGCAAGGAGTCAGGGCTGCCCCACGGGCATGGAGGATGGTAGTCCTGTCTCTGAGAGCAGCATTCCCAGACAGTGATATGAGCAGATCATGGCATGCACCTGTTCTCTCCTTTCCTACCTCTCCGCTGGAGAGCATTTTAGCTTTCTACAAGGACACTGACCCAAAGTCAAGGAAGCCCACAAAGCCCTCGCCACTGTCGTGGTGCAACAGGCAGCTGGAAGCTCTTCATAGCCTTGGGCCAAGGCAGTTTCACACCACCCACTCTCTCTGTGTGAAACTTGTCTCAAAATAAAGCTTGAGATTCACATTTTTTTCGCTGGTGGAAAGGCAGCGAGGCATGTTGTGTGAGGAGTGGCTCAGCACTCTGAGTATTTTGGTTCGGAGAAAAGGAACCTGAGGGACAACCTCGTTGCTCTCTACAGGTTTGTGAGGAGGGAAATTGGAGAAGGAGGTGCTCTGCTCTTACCCCTGGGGTCTTGAGACAGGATTAGTTCGAAGGACTCAACGGTGCGCCAGAGGAGATTCAGACTGGACATTAGGAACCTTTTTTTTACCAAAATGGCGCTCCAACACTGGAACTGGCATTCTAGAGAGATACTCAATGCCCCAGTGCTTAAGACATTTGGACAATGCCTTTAGCAAAATGCTTTAACCTTTGGTCAGACCTGGTGTGGTCAGGCAGTTGGACTAAATGATAGTTGTAGGTCCCCTCCAGCTGAACTATTCTTACTGTATTTCTATTCTAAATATACTGAAAAACCCGGTACCTTGTCTTTTATGCTCCAAAAAAAGAGAAATTAATTAAGTTTTATAAGGTTGCAAGCATGTGTATGGGGGTCAACCTTCCTCAAATATATATAATTTTTGATTCAGATAAAGATCTAAGCATGATTGGAACATGACCTGCTAAAACTGCAAAAGCCAGCCCCCTTCTTTTCTTTTGCCTCTGTTCTGCCCTCTGTAGCATCAGTTATGTTTGTTCTTTGGAAGTGTGTTTTACATTTTAAAAACTCCTATTAAAATAAACAGGTTCTATTAAATAGGCTTTTATGTTTAAAAGGCCTTTCTGCTTTCATGATTTCTGTAACGTCTAGCCCAGCACTTTAAGTTCATCTCTGTTCAAGGCTTGAGGTGGTATCAAAGTGAGCACATTCACAGTACTTTTCAGTGAGTGTTTATGTTATCACCTTAAATTGTTACAGAACTGGTTTTAATGATGACTTCTGATAAAACACTTCGATTTCCCTTTGTTATGTATATGCAATCAAGGCACTATTAAAAGCTCAGTGTTTGGAGAGGATTTAAGTTATTTCAGCCTTATCAGAAACATGCACAAATGGCATACAATAGATGAAGAATTCACTGTAAAATGAATGAAATCCCAGCTCTAAAGTGCACACACCCCATTAACAGCTGGCATGTTGTATTGACATTGTAGCTGCTTGTTGGCTGACACTGAGCTGCACCTTGTATTGCACCGATTACACTTTGAGAGGTTCCTGATCATTTTGCAGCATTAGCAAGATCAAAACCTGTGAAATGACAGAGGCCAATTACTTAAACACAAGGCCTCCCAGATACACTCCAGCAAAGATAAAGCTGCAATCCATTTTCACCCGTGGTGGCTTTATGGCACACACTTGTGTATTTAGCCTGGCTCCTGTGGATCTGGAGGGCTCTTTTCCTGCACAGTTATGCCAGCAGCCCAATTAAGAGCAGGATTTAACAAGAGAGAAATTTTATGAATCTGAACTTATTTAAAATTCCGCTTTGATTTTCAACTTCCTTTTTCTTGGGGTAGAAAAATCATTTGGAAGCTTTTCCAACAGCAGGAAACATAATTTTGCAAATTATTTTTTATCCATTGATAAAAATACTTATAAAATCCAGCAATGAGCTGCTTTTGGAAGTGTAGCTTGAAGCAATGAATCACTGCCTTTTTAAAGACATAAGTAGGATCCAGAGAAGATGTTCTTAACATTAAAATACTTGTTGAAATCATAAGGAATGTCAGAGTAAGAGCTTGAATTGGGAGAAATTATGTCTTGAGCTTTTTATGCATGCAAAAAGTCAAGGATAGCATAATATTTTGTGCAACTGTCTCTGACACTTGGCTTTAGGGAACAAGTAGACTAAAACAATCCCCAGGATGACTTTACCACTTCCCTGAGGCATAAATTTACTGTAATGTTTTTGCTCCTTACTGTTAGCAGATATTTTTAAAAAGGGGGGACATTTCCACAGTTAAGCAACTCTTCTACTATTATTTTTGAGCTGTGAAAGATATGCAGCTTCTAGTACGAGAGAGCAAGTGTAACCCACATGGTCTGGATGGTGTCTTAGCTTCTCAGAGCCTGAGGCAAGGTAGGCAAATAAGTAGAGAGAGGCATCAGTGTAATTTTTTAATGCAGCAGCATTTTTTTTAATACATGTTTTCTCAAGGTATTATTTTTTTTCTCACTAAGAAATATATTCTTTGTCCTTCTGATACAGATGGGAGCTTATTAGTAGTGCTCATCCTACTTAACAGCAGCCATCCTTCAACCTATGGGTTCCATAAGGCTGTCTTACCCCAGCAGCAGTAGCAACTGAAGCTTTGTATCACCCTGAATAGCTACTTCTGCCCCCCTAAAATTGAGATGGCTAGGGAAAAAAAAAAAAAAAGGATATTTGGGACTTGAGGGGAAGGACAATTTAGGGAAGATACATCTGCAGCCAGAAGAGGAAGACCAAAATGTGCAAGTTGGAAGGGCTTTAGGAAACAAGTTGAATGACAAAGCATCTTTGGGGAAATAAAGTTTGGGAACCCTTGAAAAAAGAGGAATGTCAATTAAAGTTAGGGAGAAATTAATTGAATGAATGTGTGAGGAAGAGAGAGACATCAAGATTTACTTGAGTACCTGAAGCAGAGCTCAGATCAATTACTTGCTGTTGTCAGCATCATCAGTGCAATGTAAGAAAGATTGAATGCATGCTATAAAATGCACTGTTTGACAAAGTTCAAGCTATTAAGTAATTAGAATATAATGTGTGAACATGCTGAATATGCTTATTTAAATGTAAATGTTTATTCACGGTTTATTTTTAGTGCAGAAAAATTATCCACCTTGTTTAGTTGTCCTTGCTCTTTCATATCCTGCTGATCTATTGGATGCCTCTAAGCCAACATTCAGAGGGAGCTGCTCCTTTATCAATGGCATCCAGGGACTCTTCTTGAAAGGTGCAAAGTAACCTGCAAAGGAAACAAATGCAAGGTGGGTAATAAATATACTTTTCTTCAATGGGCTAAGGGAACAGCAATATTACATTTCCACTTACAGAGAGATCACTGTGGCCATCTGCCAGTGATCTTATGGGACAAAGCCTGAATGCCAAACCATGAAGTCAGATTTAGATTGGAAGGGACCTTTAGAGATCATGTAGTTCAAACGTCCCTGCTGTAGGCAGGGACACCTCCCACATCAGGTTGCTCAAAGCCCCATCCAACCTGGCCTCGAACATTTCCTGGGATGGGGCACCCACAGTATCTCTGGGCAACTGGTGCCAATGCCTCATCACCCTCACAGTAAATAATTTCTTCCTAATATCCAATCTTTACCTACTCTTTTTCAGTTTAGAGTCATTCCCCCTTGTCCTATCACTACAGGTCCTTGTAAAAATCCCTCACCAATCAGCTAACAATGCTCACTCACTTGGAAAAGATTAGCCACAGGAGTAAATGGCTCTGTTAGTAAATAGGGAAATAGTTCATTCAAACGAGAAAAAAAATTGAAGGTATGCTGTTTGTTGGTGGCATTCTGCAGAGCCAGCTGTCCTGGGTCTGCCACTGGCAAATCGCATGGCTTCTGGTTGATCATTTCACCTTGCTATGTGAAATCACAGCAAAGCACTTCTCATGCACAAACATCAAAGCAATAACTACTGTTAATTCTCCCCAAAATGCCACAATTTTGCTCCAGATTATGGCTTCTAAAGCAATCATGAAATGTGAAGCATAGTTTGTCTGCAGGGTTTTTCTGATGTTAACACATGCTCATCCAGTAGCTGGCAGAATTAGGCAGAACTTTGTTCTTGATGTGGTTAGTCCTACTGATTTTGTTAATCCCAACACCTTAAAATCAGAGTTTACTTGCATCCAGTCATCTTAGAAGGGAGGTAAAAGAAATGCTCACCTACCTGGAAAAAAATTGTAGACATACACTGTGGCCAGTAATGCAGAGAAATAAATCTGGATGCAGATTTTGGGTGTGTGTGTGTGTGCGATATTTAAAACCATATAGTGAGGTGCCAGATTTAGTTCTAAGGTCTTTATTTAAAGGTCTCTGATGTTCTTAGTCTTTCGTGACTGCAAGCTATTCACCAGGTTTCAGATTCTGAAAACAACATGACAACCAGTCTGTCAGCAATATCTCCTGTCTCATGTGGTCTCTAAAGTCTCTTAATCTTGCTTGCAAAAGAGGTGATCTGTACTCGGTTGGAGGTTAGTATCAGAAAGGAACAGTTGAACATGAAAATACTATTCCAACAAGAACCATAACATCATAACTAAAAACCATGTCAAGATTTCACCACAGTCTAAGCTGGATGCTCTAAGAAATGAGAGGAGGAATACCAGGTGATACAGAGTAAGCCTCAGAGAGGAGAGCAGGCACTGAAGCTTCTACTCTATTACAGACTTTCCATGTAATTTGGGAATACCAGCATCTCTGTTTACATTTCTTCTAGAAAATTAACCAGTGACAGGGAATATTCCTGAGCACTGGAACTTGATCCTATTTACTGTTAATTTTTTAGCAAAGTGCTTGTCATGGTTCTGTCAGAACCAAATATAGTCTCTCAAACACTTCCCAAACACTGTCTGGAAGTTAGCAAAGGCCAAGGAGCATTCCTAGAATAAATTCCATTTATTTCTACAATAAATTAGGTTGGAAGAAAATTCTGGAAATCGTCTGATCTAACCCCATGATTGAAACATGTCCAGTTAGAGCAAGGTGCTCAGAGGCTGTGCCCAGTCAAAATGTAAGCATCTCCAAGGATGGGCTTTTCACAGCCTCTCTCACCTCCTCTGTAAGGTATTTAATTGCTCCCAGGGTAGAACAGTTTTTCATAGGTAATTTACATTTTTTTGGTCAATTCCTGGTTTTCCTATAATTGTATGAACTCCCCAAAGGCAGTTTGGATGCATTACCCTGTTCCGGAGGCTAAAGGGGGCTAACAATATGCATGTGTGCAGACTTCATCACTTGGTCTCAGGGCTAGAGAACAGGTTAATAGAGATATAACCTCCAAGTCTTGGCTCCCATCGGTAATTTCAGTATAATAGCACTTAATTGGAGGACTCAGACCCCATCATTGCTGCTGAATGTGTGGGTACCACCAGGGACAAGTGCTTGTGCATGGGTATGCAGAACACATACTGAAAAGTGAGTAACTCACTTTGGGGAATGAAAAACTAAAAATGCATTGATCTGTCTCTGCATCATTAAAAATTGCCTTTTTTTTTTTTTTTTTTTTTTTTTTATTTGAATTTTCCAGAAAC